>BTHS01000022.1:38745790-39000390 GCA_036184385.1 Tokudaia muenninki | reverse complement strand
AAAAAAACAATTTTAAAATCTTTATTTGAAGTGTTTTATTGGATGCGGAAAATATCACACAGTTGCCTGGTCTACTGATAGACTGAGCATAACGACCTTTCAACCTGACCCTTGACCTTGTTCTCACAGGGTCAGGGTAATAGTAGTTGAGGTCATTCAAATGAAGCATTCTGATTCTAAACGTTTCGAAAGAAAGCAAAGAGCAGAAAGTTGAAAGAGATAACATTTTGGAGTTATTCAGAGAACCAGCTTTATAAAGCATCCATAGGATTAAGTCTAAAACTTTGCAGGTTTCCATACAGTCGTTTAAAGTATGTGGTGCAGGTCAGACAGGGTCCAGCATAGACACTGCCATGGAACACAGCAGCACTCCTGACCCGGCCCCTCCCCTCTCAAAGCCCCGGTGCTGAAATGAAGTCATCTTCAGGCGTCAACCGTCATTTCCTATGTGACCACTCGCAGGCACGCTCACAGGCACGTACCCACGCAGGAAGGCACGCAGGCACGCAGGCACGCAGGCACGCAGGCTCGGGCTGCCTAGGAGCCGCCTGAGGCCTCCACTTGCTGCTCCACTGTGACACTTCCTCTCTTTGAAGGGACTCCGGGACAGCCGGCCCTTGCCCTTTGAGCCCGCTCTGACCTTCTGAGCAGGGACAGGTACTGCTGAGACTGTGGTTGTGTTCCAGTGGCCGCCATGGCCGAAGCACCCTCACAAGCACGACAGAACTATGACCGCTGCTGTGAGGATGCAGTCAACACCCATATCCAGCTGCTGCTCCATGCTTCCTATGTGTACCTGTCTATGGCCTTCTACTTTGACCGTGATGACGTGGCCCTGGGGAATTTCAAGCGTTTCTTCCTGAGCAAGTCACACGACTGCAAGGCCAGTGTGGAGATGTTCGTGTTCCTGCAGAATAAGCGTGGCGGCCATGCTTCTCTGCCCAGCATGTGTGAAACCAGACCGCAACAACTGGCAGGGGGGCCTCCGAGCCATGGAATGCTCCTTCCACCTGGAGATGACCATCAACCAGAGCCTGCTCGACCTGCACGAGCTGGCCAAGGGAAAGGGTGATGCCCACCTGTGCGATTTCCTGGAGCAACATTTTCTGGATGAGCAGGTCCATATCCTCAAGAAGATGGGCGGCTACCTGTCCAACCTGCGCCAGATGGGGGCACCGGAGCACACATTGGCTGAGTACCTCTTTGACAAGCTCAGCCTCTCCTGAAGCTTCAACTGGACTGAACTGGGATGTCCCCACTGCCATGGGGTCTTCCTCTGGTCATTAGACCTGGTGTCAGTTCATGTAATTTTGAAGCAAGTTCACTCATTTTCTGGTTCTGTTCGCAATAAATTTGTTTGTTTCGAAGCAAAATGAAAATTTAGTGACTCTTCTTACAAAACTCGTTGTGAGCACGTGCTCTCTCTCCCTCCACCTCCCCCTCCCCCTCCCTCTCCCCTCTCCCTCCCTTTGTCCCCAGGATACTAGCCCACTAGCAGTTAAAGCTGCCATGCAGTGTTTTTGTAGCATGGGCTCAGGCTCTGCTGCTGCTGCAGGAAAAAAAAGCACCTTTTGGCCGGCCCCTCTTGCTTGCAGAGTCCCCAAGCACATGTCCTGCTGCCATTGTCACTGCCATCTCTGCCCACCTGGGGGACAGCAAGGGTAGTGGGAAGGGGAGGGGCACGGTAAGGGTGGGAAAGAAGCCAGCTAAGTGACCCAGTGTCAGCCAGTGCACTCTATTTGGCCTATAGTGGTGCCTTGAGGTCTATGGGTATGAGTCACCAGTGTTGGCCTGAGTGCATGCCTGGTGATTCAGCTGCAAGTGGAGCGTGCACATCTCCTGCTCCCCCTTCCTCGATCCTACCTTCAGCTACAGCTGCCATGTTCCCACAGCTTGGTTCCCTGACCACTGTCAGCTGCCTGGCTGCCCGAGCCACTTTGACACAGGCTGGGCCTTTGCACCTACCTGCTCAGTCCACGGAGGTCATGAACCTGCCCAGACACTCGTTTTCTGTCTAGGCCCACACTAATGCTGCCCCTGTCAGCTTTCTGATTTCTTTCCATTCTGGTCGACATTAATTTACTATATATTAAATAATAGTATGATTTATTTACTATATACATTCTCAAACAAGTAATTTAACAAACACAAGTTGTCTATCTCAGATACGACCAATAGATACTGCTCTCAATCTTGTCAGAAGTCTGCTAAAGTATTAAAAGTCAAGCTGAGGACAGAGACTCCCAAAGCCTAACAGTTACCCACCCTCCAAGGTCTCAGAGAAGATAATGGACACAGCTATAAGAAACTGCCTGGATTGTGGTATGAAGACCACTGAGTAACACCATCATTGCCTTTCCCACTGCCAGGATTTATTCTACACTGCGGCAAAACAGGATATCTGGAGAATCAAATGTCTCCTATTGTCAAAGTCAAGGTGGGTCATTTCTCATTTCACACATAACTATTCCATAGAGAAAAAGCTTTTCCTCTTCTGGGGTTGAAAGCCAGACTGACTGCCCAAATTGACATGGAGACCACAGGGACCTGGGAACTCTTTAGGTACTAGACTATAGATGAACTCTATCATTTTAATACATTTAATACATGACTTCTAGATTAAAATTTATTCTTCCCCAGGTTTCTGACTACATAGTTAGCTAAGGTAACCATAGCTTGACAGCTAGAAAACAGACCTAGCTCCTTACCCTAAGGTGATCCACCAATATATTTGCTCATTAATAAATTCTTTTACTAACCAAGAGTGCCAGATTTCTTATCAAAGACAGACAGGTTTTCATTACTCACAGGCTTCCCAATAAATGATACCCAAATTCAGATATAAGCTTTCAAAGAGGTAACCTGTTACTTCCTTACCTAAACTCAATTTCCAACAACTAAATGCTTCATATTTCCTCTTATTGCTATGCCACTCTCCTTACATTATTCGAGTTCTTATAAAGTTGCCTAACCCTAATAAAACATTCCAGTATATGATGCGACTATATGATCACAAGTTCAAATTTTAAGTTTTCTTTGTCTTTTATCTAAATGTAAAGTGTTTCTCAGGCTGAATCTACATTATAAGCTATCATGCTAAAATAAATGTTTCATTTGATTGTACTTTATAGACTTGAGGTGTTTCTCTTGCTAAATGATCAACTGTATTCACAAGGTTTTGAGGGTTTTTATTTATCTCTCAATTATAAATTTAAAATTGTTTCTTGTCATGCATATTCAGTCTCCTAGACAGAATGAAAAAGCCCTTCTTGTTCCTTGTGCTCCAAAA
Organism: Tokudaia muenninki; assembly: GCA_036184385.1. Lineage (NCBI taxonomy): Eukaryota > Metazoa > Chordata > Mammalia > Rodentia > Muridae > Tokudaia > Tokudaia muenninki. The sequence goes on along the minus strand of BTHS01000022.1, from coordinate 38,997,101 downwards.
AAGGTTTTTACCTTCCGAAAGCTCATCTTAAATACTGTACATGTTGTACAATATGTGTGTGTGTGTGTGTGTTTCAGCATCATGTCAAGTCCAGGTATTTACTATACTCAGAACATCTCCAGAGAAGTAATTCCTAGATGCTCCTATCTAATCTCACAGACACAGATGCTTCTGCTGGAACTGCTCCATATATTATATATACATATACATACACACACACACACACACACACACACACACATATATTATATATATTATATATATATATATATATATATATATATATATATATATATATATGAGAGAGAGATGGTTCCACAGACCCTGGACAGCAAGGAAACATAAGACTGGACAAACATACCATAACCATTTTCTAAGGATTTCTAGAGACACATCGCCCCAAAGTCAGCAGGAAGTAGCTAAAAATCACGATGATCCTATTCCTGCTCCACCATCACCCCCTTTCTAATTTTTTTTTTACTTTTTCAATTAAACCAAAATGGGGGAATGTTGGCATTTCGTCTAGGCTCTGCCCTTCAGCTACCTGACAACAATCAGGCTTGTTTGACTCACTATAAAAGAGGATGCTTGCTCTCTTGCTCCTCCTTTGTCCCCTTGCTCCTGCTCCCCTTCTCTTCCCATTCCCCTCCCACTCTCTCTCATGGCCTCTCCTCCTCTACTTTCTCTCTCTACTGTTCTCTGTCTCTACTACCCTCTCAACCCCCTTTCCTATGTCCTGAATATACTCTACTATCCCATTGTGTGGCTGGTCCCTCAGGGGGGAAGGGATGTCTCAGCATGGGCCTGCAAAGGTACCCCCTTTCCCACACCTGACTGCATACCCACCAATATATTACTTCTCTCTATATTTTTATAAAATACAACACTGATAAACAGGGAGGAAGGTCATATATGTGATATTGAATATGAAGGGATCAAAATCATCCGACTGCAGAGGTGGCTGCTCAGAATCTTAGGGGGCTAGAGAAAGTGGATGACAGAAGTTCAATGCAGATTTACAAAGTTTTGATCAATACTTATTGTAAGGTTCCACTATTGGCTAAAATACTGATACCATGAAATCAAATAGTGTATAAATGCAGAGTGTTTTATTCTGCAGAAGTCCATCATGCTGGTTTCTCTCCACATCCAAGATAGAGGAGACCACCAAATAACCTGGAAGAATAGATTCAAAGCAAGTTAGGGGATTCCAAGGTAGGTGACCTGTATCTTTTCTTTATTGAAGGACATTCCATTACCACGGCATAGAAGCTGGAAATTGTTACTGAGGAAGTCTGGAGTAGGTGTCCTTTATCTTACTCCATCTCTAGGGATATTCGATTACCAGGGCATGGACAAAACTGTCTCCTCCACTGGAGCCTATAATATCCCATGCCCCCTGGGAGTTATACAGGTATGGTTCTCCCCCCTCACCCTTTGAGTGGTGGCTTAAATTCAATAGGAAAGATGTTGGTTCTATATATTCTAGTTGTGCCACTACTTTACCCAGTAGAAATATATTGCTTAATTTATGGACAATACAAACATAGGGTGAGGTCTTCTCGAGTAAGATAGGATAGTGAGGGCTAAGTCTCCAAAATAAAAGTAAATGTTGAAGATATGAATGAGGGACTCGAGGGCTTAAGCCATTTGAACACAAAGAAAATGCAACAGAGCCCTCTTTCTTTCACTGTTAAAGCAAGCAACACATGGAGTGATGTTTACAGATAGCATAAGCAATAACAAACTACAGTGTACAATATTATATCTTTTGAATATTCTCTTTGGTCATGTGAAAGTGTGACAAAAAATCATCCAAATTCTTTGCTTTTGCATGTAGATAATTTTGTGCATGTCAGTGCAATTATTTCATACCCTAGCTTTCATGTGCATCCTTTATTATAGCTTATGCAATTCTTTCAAGAAGTGCACATTCTTCACTCTTCTCTATCTGCAGTTCACAATAATTTCAAACTTTTTCTAAATATGTTCCCACAGTTGGAAACAGCCTTCCAACTGAGAGCTATCAGTTTATTGACTTCAGGCATACTATCGCCATCCAATGGGGATAAGAGATAGTTTACAGCTTAGTCCCAGCTTTATTTTTCCCTTATCTGTACTCACAGCACTGCAGTATCCTCATCAAATAGGGTCATTACTATCTTGTTCTGGTACGACGTCAACATCACTGGTAAAGACTTTTTTTTTTTTAATTGTAGGGACCTCTCTAAGAAACAGCTCATTGAGTGGCAACTCCTCCCCTGGCATTTAGGATTCTCACATAACAGTCACACAGTTTCTGCAAGGGCCTTCTTTCCACCCATGTTGCCTCCTTTCTTCCCTTAAGATCATCAGTTGTTGCTATAGAAACCCATTTTTTTTCTCTCAATTGACCCTGCTGTAGCAGGGTTATTAAAGAAGTATTACATCTGCTTGTTCTCAGAGATATTTGTCCAAAAGTATTCCTAAAATGAGTATGCCTATCACTAAAAAATTCTGTGCGGTCACCATAAATTGGATGAAGCCCTTGATGGTTGCATCCTCTGTTGTTTACTTGCAGGGAAAGTCCACTATAATGACTGTGGCAGTGTATACTCAAACGAGAACTTGTCACACCATTCACTCACTCGCAGGCATCGTAAATAATGTATCTGCCAGTTCCTCACAGTGCAGGTTGACTTATACACACATCCCATCATAGCATCCTGTTCCTTTAACCAGGAATAAGTCTCACATGACTGGATAACATACTGTACATAGGAGTATGTTAATAGAATTCCAATCAAAGATTGGCTACTTTCAAACTCATGTTTAGTCTCTGGTGTCCAGACACTAATATAAATCTTGAGTGCTCCTTCCTGGGGTTACCTCAGAGCACAGGGCCATCATTTGATGAGTGCATTGGTTACTTGATTCCCCTGTGGAACTCAGAAGGCAAATGGATTCATATGATAAGCCACCAGGGGTTCTAGTTACTTTTGTACCTTGCTGTATACTTCTTTCCATGTATGTTGCCCCCACGAGGGTCATCCAATTACTTTCCATTGTCCTTCTCACATTGGACCATCCATGAGGTCAAGAGTTTCTGTACCACCCAACTGTCAGTGCAGATTGTCACCAATCACTGCCCTTCTGTTACTATTATCAATACAGATTTAAGATCTGTGTGCTGGCTAATTTCTCTTTATCCTCCTTCAAGCTACATAGAATCTGGGTTTATTTGTATTGCCACTGCTACCCACTCTTGTTGGAGACTCTGCTAGTACCATCCATGTAGAAGGCATGAGCAGAATTGGAACTGTCCCTTCTAGCACTTTCTCAGTTTTAACTGGAAGGCCAATTACAAGAGGTGAGGTAAGTGATAGGAGGCCTGGAAGCTTGAAGCAATGGGTCTCTAGTACCATTTGCATGATGTTGTTAATTGGGCTTGCTACCACCACTGCTGACTGCAGTAAGTATATGTGACTTCTTTGTAATGTTTGGTTTCCTGACCCTTCCCTCAAAGGCTTCACCAAATGGCTTCAAACTATCCCTTTATGGGATATGAAGTTTTGCAGTAAGAGAGGTCAAATCATAATGGACTCCCAACTATTGCCCTTATCTGCCACAAAAATTGCTGTTCCAAGGCTGTATAGTGAATTTCTCCACTTTTCAATGATTTGGACAAAACTGTTTCAAAAGTCTCTAGCATGTTTATCTTAACCAGAGGTCACAGGCACAGACCTCAGGTTCTCTGGGTAAATTCTAATAGGGAGGGATTCTGGGTGGTCAGGAAACACAGCTGTTTAGCTTATTCTATAAGTACCTTGGCTTGCTCAAGTCCTTCTGCGATGGTTCCATTCAAATCCCATATTGCACCACCTTTTTTTGTATCAGATATTTACAGAGTACAGATGGTCTGGGTCAGGTGGGTTTTAAAAAATTCAACTAATGGCCCTAAGTGCATCAAGAACATTTACAACTGTTTTGTATTCACAGAATATGCTGTTGCAAGGTTTTTTCAATAGCTTTATTAGGTATCATACATGTCCTACATGGCCATAGTACTCCATGGAGTTTACTAAAATTTATTCTATACTAACCCATATTATAAGCTTAATTCTTACCCATTACTATCCCCGACTATAGCTAAATTCTCTAATTCTTACCAATAACCCTCTAAACCTAAAACTCTATCCACTATATTATCCTTATTCCAGACAATATCTCTAACAACATGAACGTTGCTTGCATGAGAAGAGCAGTGACTATGTTGCTTAAGTACAGCAGGTTTGTTAAACTACATAGAGAAAATGATTGGGTTGTACAATTATAAGAGCAAACACTTCATTTATAACAATACACATCAAAGAGAAGTTCTATGTGTTAGCATTTTGTCTAGGCTCTGCCCCACAGTTACCTGGCAATAGCCAGGTTTGCCTGACTCACTACCAGATGCTGCTTGCCCTGTGCTCTCTCTCTTGCTTTCTTTCTCTAGCTCTCTCCTTATCTTCCTGTTCTCCCTCTCTTCACATTCCCCCCTCTTTCTACATGACTCATGGCTGTCTTCTACTCTTCTACTCTCTCTCTCTCTCTCTCTCTCTCTCTACTCTCTCTCTCTCTCTCTCTCTCTCTCTGCTTTTCTCTGTCTCTACTACCCTCTCAACTCCCCTGCCCTGAATAAACTCTTTTCTGTACTATGCCATCCTGTGGCTGGTTCCCCTGGGGGAAGGGAGGCCTCAGCATGGGCTCAAAGAGGCATCCCCTTCCCCCTACAACTTACTGCACCTCCACCAAACAATTTCCTTCTCTATCTTTTCATTAAAACTCATACCAATGTGAATGAAGTAGGTGACTGGTTACAAGAAAGTTGATGAAATGGGTTTGTTTTCACAAGGACATCAGGGTCAAGAACAAGAAAGCAATAGGTAGTATAGCATAACAATCTCTAAGTTTTTCAGCACCAGTGTCATCTTTAGAAATGATGCACACAAGTGACTAAAACAAACACAGTGATAGTCACAAAACCCATTGTACATACTGCTACAGGGAATGCTGTGTACCATTTCAACAGTTTAAAAGACTTTCCTCATACAGCTCTGATTTTTACTGTCACAAAAGAACAGCACGTATGTTAGAAGATATATCAAGTTTCTTAACAAAGTGAAATTGGGACTAGTTTGCAAGAGGAAATATTCCTGATATCGTACCTCAGAGAGATATACTATAGGAAATACAGCATTGAGGCATGTAAATAAAAATATTGTAATTCTATTACAGCAATAGCTACAGCAAAAGCAATGCCCCATTAGTAGGAAGTATAGAGTCTGACTTAAGAACATCTGAAGCTGCTTAATCAGAAAAGAATTCTGAACATTCCTAAGTAAAGCCAGTTTATTAAGAAGGCAAAAGAAACAGTTGTTATTTAACAGACCAAAGAATTTTTGGTATATATATTTGCTAAAGCAATGTATGTCACCAGCGTTGTACTAGAATAGAAGTGCTTTTTTAATGAGAAATTGAGCATAGGAGATGGTATGACTGCAGAAATATTCTGTAGCCAGTACACAATGTGATTGTTGAAAAGTTCATGCATAAGTTATTAAAAAAACATACAAGACATATTTTTAAATGCTAATGTAGTTCTACAGCACTGAAATCCAAATACAGATTTCTTTGGCTGCTTGCTTAAAGAATCAGGGTGTACATTCCTAAATAAATCAGAATTGATAACAACAGAGTGAAATGATAATACTTTCACAAGAGTAAAACCTTTGTTGTAACAAGGCACATTGCAGCAAAGTACTGTGAGGGACATGGTAATTGAATAAAACGAAACAAGAAGCACATGAATGTATTATTGTTATGACTACACAAGGGCTATATTTTAGGGTTCAGGGTTCGGATCAAACCTAAGCAAAGAATGAGAGATCAGAGCCTAAGAGTCTATAACTTCTGAAGGGAGCCCTGATATAGCTGTCTCCCGAGAGGCTCTGCCAGAGTCTGACAAATACACAAGGGGATGCTTACAGGCCAACCATGTTGGACTGAGCATGGGGTCCCTGATGGAGGCGTTGGAAAAGGGACTGAAGGAACTGAGGGGGTTTGCAGTCCCATGGAGGGAGCAACAGTGTCAACCAGCCAGACCATGCCCAGAGCTCCCAGGTACTGAACCACCAACCAAAGAGTAAACCTGCAGTGAACCATGGTGCTGGCTGTGTAAGTGGCAGAGGATGGCCTTGTTGGACATCAGTGGGAGGGGAGGTCTTTGGGCCTGAAAGTGTTCGATACCCCAGTGTAGGAGAATGACAGGGAGATAAGGCAGAAGTGGGTGAGTGGGTAGGGAACAGCCCTCATAGAGGCAGGGGGAGGGAGGATGAGAAAGGGAGAGTTCCAGAAGTGAGATCTGGAGAGGGGAAAATATGTGAAATGTAAATAAATAAAATATCCAATAAAAGAAACAAAAAAGGAAAAAGAAAAGAATCTGTAACTTGAACAGAAACATAGTGCTATCTTTAGTAACTACATGTACATATGACTGAAATCCAGGACTATGGCATGTGTGTAAAATCCATTGTATATTTACTTCAGTGAATACTATGCTCATTTAGTTAGTGACAGTCTTTCTTCAACATTTTGGAAGGTGTTCCCATGAAATGTATGTTCCTAGTAAATCCGTTTTTTACTAAGAACACAAAAGGAAGGTAGTATTTTAAGAGAACAAGAATTTTGGTACATGTTTGGTATAGCAACGCAGGTAACAAGCATGTACTGGAAGAGAAGCAATTTATTTATGAGGAAGCCAAGCATGAGACTTGTGTATGACTGTAGAAGGGACCCTGCAGCTAGTACACAAGTGTGGTCTCTGAAAAGATTAAAAGAATGTGCAAGACATATCTGCAAATACCAATGTACTTCTGCAACAAAATCCAAATACCCATGTACAAAAGTTTCCATAGATTTCCCATACAAACTATGGAGCCGCATCGCGTTAGTGCATCTGGGTATACATTCTAAGAAATTGTTGAAGATTGTTAGAAACAGAGTGAAAATGATAGTTCTTTCACAAGAATAAACCTTTGTTAAGAATATTTTATCAGTTCCTTTATGACAATAGTACAAGAGGACAGAAGCCAGAGATGACCTGCACTGCCCATGGTATACACTCTCAAAAAACTGCTGTAAGCTGGGTAACCCTACTCAAGGATCTCAAACTCTGTCACAGCAGATTTGTCATCAATTATGTATATCATTCCATAAGTTGCTAGGATAGATGTTTCTATCAATCAGTGTTATGATGGCTCTTTGCAGAAAACTCCTCAGGATGTACATTGCCAACCTTGCTTTGCTTTTTGTTTCTTGAATCTGAAAATGGAGAAGTAGAACTGGCAAAAACACATACAGTAGTGGCCACAAATGTCTCTGTTTCCACAGTGAAACCTGCTTGCCTTTTCAACCTTAAGAAATGAAAGTGGATAGTGCAGATGAGGAAGATCCAGAATGGCTGAGAAAAAAAAACATTACTCAAGTGTAATTATTTTTTTGAAGTGAATGAAGCAGAAGTATGAAACTGGTATCTCCATTTCATGAAGGGTGGATTTATTGCTGACAATCAAAAGGACCATTCTGTATGTTGTTTGTAGAAAAATTATTAAGAATTTATGTCAAATCTTCATGTTTCATCTAGTCAGCATGCACAACTTTGTCTTACTAGCATAGTGTCAATAGGTAAAGCTGTTACCAAGCTCCAAGAAATGCAGCAGAAACAAGAAAAAAGAGAATCTGCATCCCCTGCAAATGAAGAAATAGCTGAGGAACAAATGGGACAGCAAATGAATCAGTGAACTAACTCCAAAGAGATTGCTTTGGAAACAGACAGTGTCTCAGTGGTTCCAAAACAGAGCAAGAAACAAAAACTGTGAGAACTGGTCCCATGTTGTGGACAAAACACTGAAGCTGCTTCTAGAGAATTCAGCCTCTAGGAAGTGTGTTGGTTTTAGGTTGTTTGGTTTTTACTCATGTGTTTGGAACAGGCAGTGTAAGAATGATACCATTGATTTCAGCAGGGAGTTTCTGTGGGTCAGCTTTGCTTCTTCTCTTCACTTGCTTATCAGCTTTAGTGATGTCATCACCAATTTGGTTTTTGCCTGAAAACAGCTTTTCAAATACTTAATTTTTTCTTAGCTATAACAATCATCATTTTAAATATATTGGGTTAATCTAGAATTTCACACCTAAATTTTAATGCTTGCTTCATTTGTGACTGTTTTTCTGCTTTGTAATTATGAGACATTTTCTGGGAAAGAAGGTTGGGGACAGTATGCTGTCTTAGAGATGAAGAATTTTGTGAAATTCTTACTTTGCCACTTTTCCCCAAACTCTGACCCTTGATTCAGAAATCATTTTTGCTTTTGGGATGAGAAGTTACAACGTTAGTTCTGCATCTGTTCGTGTTACAAGTTTAAAAACACCAAAAGTTGGTCTCCTCTTGTTGGAGACCATGTGACCTCTCCATGCAGTGCCATGTGCACTGATGAAAGTTACTGTTTTCAAGTGACTGATTTTTGGTGCTTGTTTTCCCAGTTTAGGTTTTTTACCTGATCATGATTTTAGTTTTTCCTTTTTATTTAGGTTAATACCATAGAAAATTGTTTTGTGCACATCTTTTGCACTAGGATGGAGATTTAAAAGATGCCACTTTGTGGTGGGGTGTGTCCTGAGTATGAACCAGAAGATGTCACACCTTGTTTCTTTTGTGATGTCCTTCTTGATTAGAATATCCATCCAGATAAGCTGACTTGAATTATTTTTGAGCAATTTTCCCTGTGTTCTGGGTTTTAGGCCCATATCGCAGTTGGGTTTTCTCCAATGCAAAGTGGTTTCACTGCTGGCATATTAATAAGCACGGATAGGTTTTTATTCCAACTCAAGCACTGTGGTTGAATAACCATCACCTCAATTTTTTATTTTTCTTTAAATATATTGCAATTTCCTATTCTTTATTTATAACGGATCAATGTTGCTGTAAATTCTGGTATTTTTTAATCTTTCAATTTCATTCCACCACCATCAGAAGCAGTTCCCTGTTCTGTTTAGCAAAGAGATTTAAACTTTCTCATGGTGTCTTCAGAGATTATAAATGCAAATACCGATTTGGTGGTCTTTTTTTTTTAACTGTGAGGCTAATTAAATAATGTGGATGTGACTTGTTATCAACATCCTTATTTATCAAGAAATGCAAATCAAAACAACACTGAGCTTCCACCTCACACCATTCTCAGAATGGCTAAGAGGAAAAACTCAGGGGACAACAGATGCTGGAGAGGATGTGGGGTAAAGAGGAACACTCCTCACTGCTGGTGGGATTGCAAGCTGCTAAAACCACTCTGGAAATCAGTTTGGCAGTTCCTCAGAAACTTAGACATAGTACTTACTACCTTAGGACCCAGCTATACCACTCCTGGGTATATCCCCAGAAGATGCTCTAACATGTAATAAGGACACATGATCCCACTATGTTCCTAGCTGCCTTATTTATAATTGCCAGAAGCTGGAAAGGACCTAGATGTCCCTCAACAGAGGAATGGATACAGGGAAATGTGGTATATATACACAACGGAGTACTATTCAGCCTATTAAAAACAATGAATTTATGAAATTCATATGCAAATGGACAGAACTAGAAAGTGTCATCCTGAGTGAGGTAACCCAATCACAAAATAATGAACATGGTATGCCCTCACTGACAAGTGGAAGTTAGCCCAAAAGCTGAAAATAAACACGTTACAATTCGCAGAACAGAAGTAACGCTCAAGAAGAAGGAGACACCTGAAGTGAGGAGGCCTTGGTTCCTCTGAGAAAGGGAACAAAATACCCACAGGAGCAATAAAGGAGACAAAGTGTGGAGCAGAGACTGAAGTAAAGGCCACCCAGAGACTGCCCTGCCTGGGGATTCATCCTATGAACAGTCACCAAACCCAGACACTATTATGGATGGCAAGAAATGCATACCAAAAGGAACATGTCATGGTTGTCCCAGGGGGTGGGGTGGGGGTTTACACATACAGAGGCAGATGCTAGCAGCCAACTATTTGACTTGGCGTGGGGTCCCCCAATGGAGGAGTTGCAAGGCAGTCCGTAGGAGCTGATGGGATTTACAGACCCATGGGAAGAACAATGATGTAAGCCACCCAGATGCCCCAGAACTCCCAGGGACTAAACCATCAACCAAGGGGCACACATGATTCCAGCCCAAAAATGTGGCAGAGGAATGCCTCCTCAGGCATCAGTGGGAGGAGCGGTCCTTGGTCCAGTGAAGGTTCAATAGATGCCCCAACAAATGGAAATCGAGGCGGGAGGGAATGGGGAGTGGGTCGGGTGGAGGGTCATATACTTAGAAGCAAGGGGTAGGAGGAGGGATTGGGGGTTTTCAGGGAGAGGGGAAACAGGGAAAGGTTTTAGCATTTGAAATGTAAATAGAAAAAAAATAAAAATAAAGAAAAAAAGGAATGTGCTGCAGTTCATTTGTTGTTGCTCACCAGTATCCACAAAGAATGATTTACTGCTAGATAAGGAAAGCTCGAAATCCAAAAGCTGAAATACAGTATCTAGTAAATGTATATCATTTCTACACCTCTGGAAAGTTGTAAAATTGGAAGTGAAACCACTATTAGTTAGGGATTATCTATAGATCATTATGTTCATTCTGGATGCTGCCTACACTAGTCATAACTCAAATCTCTTTAAGATTTAGAGTTCGAGATATGTATACTTTTAGCTGTGACATTTTAAGAGTATGAAAGAGTTTTACGCTCAGGAGAGAACCATTGTCTAGCTTTCATGTTTCAGAGCGATAATTAAAGGGGTAGAGAGATGTTTCTGTATATAAAGTGCTTGCTATGCAAGCATGAGAACCTGAGTTGAATCCCTATCACACGTGTACGCAAAGAATATGTACACACACATACGTATTTACAAAATAAAAAACAATTACGAGCTGAGTTCTTCTTCTTTTTAAGATAATACCAAATCATTAATTTTCCTTTACAAATATAAGCCAAAGGACTGGGCATGTTTTAGATGTACTTGCAATATAGAGATGCAAGTAAATATTAAGCACATATAAACATGTGGTTATGAACTGTCACTTTCCATATCCCAAAATCTGAGATTCTTATTATGTAAGTCCCATCATAATTAATACTATCTGCTGGTTAGGGCTATATGATTTTTGTACAAAACATTCAGCAATTATACACCTTGATTCCTAATAGTTTTGTTTGGGGGACCCAACATACATTCCCTCCTATACAGATGTTACCTATGAATGCATTACATAGTCTTCCCCACAAGAAGCATTAGGGTAGTGGAGAAATTCTGTCACTGTACACTGGAATGTAGATTTTAAATTCCAAATTAAAAAAAATATTGAGTACTTAAAAGGTTTCTTGTTTGTTGGGATCTATTTAGAAGATACAAAAGAAATTTCATGTAATTATAAGGTACCCACATTATTTCTTGAGCCTTAAATTCTTTACCTGTAAAGTGGGACAATAGGAATTGTTGATTTTTCTTTTTTTAAATTATTTTATTTCTTTACATTCCTGCCATTTACACCCAATCTAAGTCTCCCCTCCCAGAGTTGTTCATCCCATTCCTCCTCCCCCTTGCCTCTGTGACCGTGCCCTCACAACCAGACCTCCCCACCTTCACTAGGGGCTCAAGTCCTTAAGTGTTTTTTTTATAAGTTATGCTATCTGACCTAACTCCAGAATTCTAATTAACTGAAATACCATTATCATAGACATTGGAGAGTGTGATTACCCAAACATCTATCAGCACTCGTAGTTCACACTGGAGTGGAATTAATTTATATTTAATAGAAATTGTTTAAACAGTAAATCAGATAGCACATACAGTACATCTAGTTAAGCTTCTGGTATATAAACTCTCAATAGCAATGATTATAATGGATGTTATGTCTCCTTAAGCCTTTGCTTCCAAATGACTAACTTAATCTATATCTTGATTCAGGGAGACTTTAGTGTCATTCATATCCTCCCTTGTCCTTATTTTCTTCCTTTTTTGTTTTAATCATTGTTGTGTTATCACTGAGTTCAAAGAAAAAGAATTTAAAGAAGAAAGAGTTTTGTATTTTTTTTGTTTTATTTTATTGGCTTTTGTTTTCACAGTCTTCAGTCCATCGTCCCTAACTCTGATGTGTCTGGACTTGCACTGAGGCAATACACAATGAAAAGCATGGTCATTATGTACAGAGTTTCTCACTTTATGGTACCAAGAATCGCATATGGATTGAATAATGTACCTAGTACAAAAACAGAGCACCTAACAATATGCCTGCCTGATACACCTTCTTCCTCATAACGGAGTTCTACCTCCTAAAATTTCTACCACCTACCATTAATATGAATTCACCAAGTAAATTATTGTATTGATTAGGTCAGAAGCCTGCTAATATAATCACTTCTTTAAAAAGTTTATTTTCTACGTTTTATATATATATACATATGTATCATGTGTAAGTCATGTGTGTAAGTCAGAGGATGACCTTTAAGAGTCAGTTTTCTTCTTATCATGTGAACCCTAGGGATTGAATTCATATCATGAGGCTTGGCACCAAGTACTTTTTATCCACTGAGTCATCTTACTGTCCCTTAATCATGTCTTTATGATTGATTCTACTAGGTTGAGGATCAAGAGTTCAACATATGAGCCTATGAGGGATACTTCATGTCCAAACTATGACTTTTTAAAAAAAAATCTGACATGTTTGGTTTCCAATATGACACATATCTGGGGTTTTAAAACAGATATGCTATAAGTTTATAAGCCTTTACATAAAATACCAAATCTTCTAAAGAAAGATTCTGGGCCCTAAAATGGGATGTTTACAATCTTATATCCATACAGCATTTACTGTACTTGTGGACATTGCAATGATTCAAAATGATATCCTCTCTAAGGTGCATGATTACTGCAAACTTCTGTGATTCTAAGATTAACGTGGATGCCCTATGAAAAATATTATATTATTTTCTAAATGATATGTAAATATTCAGGATTAATTTCAGTTTAAAAAATCAGCAAGATTCCCTGGTACTCCATACAGTGGTTCAAAACCAACTCAGACTCTAGTTTCAGGGTACCTGACACCTTTTCTGGACACTGAGGGAATTAGGCATACATACAGAACACAAACACACACACACACACACACACACACACATGGAAAACATTCATCACTAAAATAAAAGGATGAATCTAAAACAGTTTTTTTAAGATTCAGGAGTAGGCTGAGAGGCATGGCTCATCAGTTAGAAGAACATGCTCTTCTGAAGAGGACCCGAATTTAATTCCCAGCAATCCATGACATCTCACCATGGTCCAAAACTCAAATTCCAGGAGCTCTATCACCTTCTACTGACCTCCTTGGGTATGACACAAGTGGTTCTCAAATATACACAGGGAGAAAAGACACTTAGAACACATAAAACAACAATAAGTAATAGAAAATTAGGAGGAAATAAGCAAGGTTAAAAATATGCCAGCTAGGCATGGTGACATAGACCTTTAGTCCCAGCACTCTGAAGACAGAGGGAGGAAGATTTTTGGGAATTCAAGACAAGCCTGGTCTACAAAGTGAGTTCCAAGACAGACAGGACTACATATAGACACCTTCTTTAAAAAAATGAAAGAAAGAGGGGAGGAGGAGGAGGAGGAGGAAGAAGAAGAAGAAGAAGAAGAAGAAGAAGAAGAAGAAGAAGAAGAAGAAGAAGAAGAAAGAAGAAGAAGAAGAAGAAGAAGAGGAAGAAAAGGAGGAAGAGGAACAGGAGGAAGAGGAATGAAGAAAGAAAAAAGTCTGCCCCATATATCCAGAAGTAGCATTAATTTTTTTTTTTATTTTAGGATGATGAAACAACTGTAATATTATCAGATGTTTCTTACTTCACTTCTATTAACACTACAAATCACAAATGAAAACTCATGAAACATGTATATAAAGTCTGAGGTTTTGGTGCTAGGGTGGGCCCTAAAGAACCTCACACATGCTAGGAAAGCTACTTCTCATATAGTTTTTTAAACAAACAAACAAATATCTTAGGCTTTTAATATTATATACATTTTATACAATGACAAATTTCACAATTGGTAATTTTCAGTACATACAATGACATTTGGAATACAGAATTTAATTATATGAAATGTTATTAATGCAAAAAGCTAGAAGAGAAACAAATCAGTTGGAATTTTATCACAAAGATATAAATCAGCATTAATAATATTTGGGGTATATATCCTTTAGAAACATTTTGAGTCTATTCAGATTAAGTTTTCTTTATCTTCACATGAAATTTTACCATATTCCTAGTCCCTTAGATCATGACATCCTGTTTCCATTTTATCTTATCAATGAACACAAATATGCAAATATGCTTTCAAGAAATTAGATGTCACCTTAGATAAAAACAATAAAATGTGTGTTTTTAAAACATGATCCAGAATAATTTCAAATAGTTCAGCATTATCAATGTGCATGAAAAGGAATTGTAGAGACATCTTAGTGGTTAAGAGCACTTGTTACTCTTGCAACAGGTCTAGGTTCAATTCTCAGTGTCCACATGGAGGCTTATAACCATCTGTAACTCCAGTTCCAGGAGAATTCAATTCCTTTTTCTAGCCTCCATGATTACAAGGTCCACACATGGGGCATAAATATGCAAGTAAATTAAAATACACTTGACTAGAAAGTAAGCAAGAAAGAAAGAAAATGAGTTATTTTTACATACACAGCCTGCAAAATTCATTTTTTGTTTCTTTGATATAAAGGAGCTTAAAAATCTAGTGGTACTAATACTCTGTTTGATTTAGAAAATTTAAAGGAAAACAAACTTTTATTTGGAGGGAAAAAAAGAAAGGACCTTTTAGGCAAAAGTAGATTATATATACATATATAATATATATATATATATTACATATATATATTATATAATATAATTATATAATATATATATAATTGTAAAATTATATATATATATATATATTATAATTGTAAATTCTTCCATATAACCAATACTGTAGGTACTATTATCAAACCAGTATTTCAAGTGAGGAATAAAGGCTCACAGTAAATACATAGTAATAGACGTTTAACTTGTAAATTAGAGCTGGAATTTCAACCATGAGGCAATAACATGTATTCTAAACCAATCTGGCTTTCTCCAGAAAAATTGATGTTCCTTTATTTTTAATGTATAATTAAAAGCAAGCATGAATATTTTGTACACAAAGTAGTTTCAATTAATGTAAAAATGGTCTAAATAGAAAGGTACTGGCAAATTATTTCTTTAAGACATGGAATTATTTTGTCATTTAGACCAGGAGTTCAGAGGTAGAAAGAGTTACTAAAGGGAATTTATACTTTCCTGTTTTGTTTTGTTTTGTTTTATTTTGTTTTGTTTTGTTTTGTTTTGCATTGCTGGAGACTGAACTTGGGGCCTTGCACATAGTAGGCAAGCACTACACCATTGAACTACAACCCAAGCAAGGGAAATTCATAATTTTAGAACAAGCTAAACTTATCCAAATGAGAAATATATTCTAAATCTATCAGAAATATTAGAAAACTCTGCCAGAGAGAAGAGGACCATGGGGCAAGCATTTTATTGTGGAAAGGAAATTATAGAACAGAATTCAGTAAGTTAATGATTCTCTAAAAGAATATTTGACTTTCTATAAATGTGTGACTTTCTATTTGAATTTACTTACTGCCACTAATGAATCACAGATCTGAGTAATTCAAGCAAGACCTTAACCGTTCTACAAATAACTGGAAAGAGTAGAACTGTGGATCCTCATTCCACCTCAGTTCTGAGGTGTGTGAATGCAGCTGGGGCAGACTAAACACAGAGGTGCTAGGCTACATTTCATTCTCACTGCCATTGGCATGCGGTGGTAGTGGAACATAGCCTAAGATGGGTGCCCAAGCCTGGGTGAGAAATGACACAGACTTGGGCTGAAGCTAGGGTTCCCTAACTCCCAGACACCCAGAGTGTCCATGTCCAGAGGGCAGAGGGGCCTTCAGTGGGAGACTTAGGTAGCATGGCTTGCATGAAGAGCGATTACCCCCACGGTGGTTCTTTATGAGAGAGACAGACTTTATTTGTCCAACCTGTTTAATGGTAATGAAAAATGAAGCATAAGACTGACTCCGGGTGGACCAGAGATTAAATACCTTTTACTGGAAGGAATGTCTCGGAAGCAAAGCTTATTGGCTAAACCCTCGGGCTGGCCCATCTAAATACCTTATTAGCACGGAGAATTCTGTGCTATGTGACTAGTGGTCAGGATCCTCAGGTGGATGGTTGTGGTCACCTGCTCCAGGACAGGAACCAGGTTAAGAATAGATGGAATAAATGCCTACTGTTCTCAGATATGAGAATTTACTGGGGTTTCTGAATCCGATCAACCTTCTCAGTTTTTGTCTGGTGACACAGTTCCATTTGCCCCACATAGAACTGTATTTTAAGAGTTAAAAAATGTATGTGTGAATGTTTCCCATGTGTGGAGGCCAGAAATTGTGTTGGAATCCAGGGGGATGGAGTTACAGGCAGTTCAACTCTCTGACATAGGTGCTGGGAACCAAACTCAGGTCCTTTGGAAGAGCAGAAAGGGCTGTTAACCACTGAGCCATCTCTTCAGTCCCATAATTGTTCATATTTTACTTTATTTAATTGTCTCAGAACCCATTTGGAAAAGCACAAAAGTGGGTCAGTTTTCAGTCAGTTTGAACTGCTGAGGATGGCTCAGTTGATAAGAACATTTTCTTCATGCATAGTCATCATAGAAGCAGAACTAATTAATAAAAAAAGTATCTTGAAGGGACATGGTTCTCGTGCTTAATGTAGACATATTGTGATTTATTTCTTGGAACTTGACATATTACCACTGCTTCAAATCTCTGTTGATTTAGCAAGGAAGAAGAAAATGGCCACCTTACAATGGTACAGTTTAAATCTAAACTGTTTCCTAATGGCTAATACTTTGAATATTTGTTGGTTAACTTTAATAGTTTAGACTTTCACATTAGTCAAGCTGGCTAGATTTAGAATTACCTAGGAGACATGCTTTTGGGTATGTCTGAGGGTATTTTCAGGGAAGTTTAATTATGTATGAAAGGCCTACTCTGATTTTTGAAAGTACTATTCCACTGGTGAAAGTACTAGACTGAATTAAAAACAGGAGAAAGTCATCTGGATACCATCATTGAGTGAATATCTTTCCCTGTTTCTTAGCTATAGATGCAAAAAGACCAGCTACCTAATTTTCCTGTCACTACAGATAGAATCACTATGACCATCATGCCTTCCCCATACACATTGTAAGGTAAAATAAACTATTTCTTCCTTAAGTTGCTTTTTGTCAGATATTTGGTAGCAGCAATACGACAGTAACTAATACAGAGAACTGGTACCAAGAAGTAGGCTAATTGCAGTCACAAATCTGTCCATGTGATAAATTTATGTGGAAAAATTTATGGCAAGAATGCAGAAGAGTTTGAACTTGTGGGCTAGATAGATAAACCTTAGCATGCTATAAGCAGAGATTAATGGGCCATGGATCTGAAGTCTATAAAATTATACATCAAAATAAGATAGTAAGTAAGAACAGGGAAACTCAGCACATAGGTTCCAGAGGGGAATAAGGATGCCATTGGAAGATGGATTCTGGCTACTTATACTACACTCTGGCAAAGTCGGGCCATTTGAGCAATTATCTGAAAATTTGTGTGAGGCTGAATGCAAAAGTAATGGGCTAAGTTACTTAGTGGAGGAAATTTCAAGAGAAAATAACATCCAAACTGTGACATAGTTATTGCTCACTGTTTTTATTCAGATTTCCAGTAAAACAGAGAGCAGAGAAATATCCACTTTGGTAAAGAAAGGAACAAATCAGAGTACAAGCAAGATATGAACACTAAAGTGGGTTGCAGGCAATAGGGTGTACAGAAAGCATCTAAAGAGAAACTCCATTGCTCAGCCCTTGAACAACAGGAATTTGACAATTTATAAAATGCAAATGAGCCAGGTTTAATTACACTCCTTGATCCTAGCATTTGGAATGTAGACCAGCTTTGTCTACCCATACTGAGTTCTAGGCCAGCCAAGGATACACAGAAAGGCCTGTCTGAAAATGCAAATTTACTTGGAAAGAGTGAGACAGAAACTAAGAATGCTATTAAAGGGGTTCTCTGCTCCAAAATGGCCACCTAAGGAAATATTTTCCCAGGTTCAGAGATTGTTTTTGAACATTGAATAAACTGCTAAGTGGATCTTTTGAGCAATGTTTAAACTGTTAATGCTATGGGAACTTCTGAAATTGGAATTTTGTATTACAAGTTGGCCATAAGACTTTGAGATTCAAGGGTGGGATGTTATGAGTTAAAGTGATATGTTTGACAGAATGAGTAGAAATGGAGTAGTTAGCTAAAAATCATAATTTCAATTACACTATATTACACTACACCATACTATATATACATATATATGTGTATACACACACACACACACACACACACACACACACATATATATATGTATATGAGTACTTTGCCTATAGGCATATATGACTGTTGCCCACAAAGGTCAAAGTGAGTGTTAGAACCACTGAAACTTGATCTATGAAGGTTATGAGGTACCACATGAGGACTGAGGACCAAATCCAAGCCCTCTGCAAGAGAAACAATAGTTCTTAACCACTAAGCCAAGTCTCTAGCCCTTGTGGTAGTCAATTTCAGTTGTCAACTTGACTGATTTTGTAATGACCCAGAGGAAAACAACCTTTGGGTATGCCTATAAGGTTCCTTTTCAGGGGTATTTCATTGGGGTAGAAAGAACCACCCCTGAATGTGTAAGATACTGTTTCATGGGTTTGAATCTAGGACTGAATAAAAAGAAGAAAGGATAAAATCAGGCTAAGCATTAATCTCTCTGCTTTATGACTGTGGAGGCAATGTGTTAAGATACCTCATACTTCCAGCAAAATAAACCCTCCCTCAACTTTTTTCTCATAAGGTATTTGTTTATTGTTTTTGAGACAGGGTTTTCACTATGTTGTTCTGGTTATCCTGGAATTCACTCTGTAGATAAGGCTGGCCTCAGATGCCTACATCTAGCTTCTGGGTGATGAAATTAAAGGTGTGTGCCACTAGCTTGTTACATTGCAGTAAAAAGAACGTAACTAATATACCAGCCAATGTTGTACTTGAAACATTGTGGAACATTTCAGGAAGTGGGGCCTAACTGCGATCCATTAGTCAGTAAAGATGGCCCATTGTAACTAACACCAGGTCCCTTTTTCTGACTTCAATCTCTGCTTCCTGGCGTGCTGTGTTGTGAAAAGCCTTCACTATAGTGTTCACACTGAGCTCTTCTAACAAGATATTTCATGCTATGATAAACGGAAATCTGAAACCATAAGTCAACATAAATTTTCCTATTTTAAATTATTTCTATCTGATATTTATTGTCATTTTTCTTGGAAAAGTAACTTATACAGGTAAGCAGTCAAGTGTCTACCATATTTCTAAAGGACCGTGGACAAGAAATTCAGTGGTATCATTCTAGGCTAAATGCATTCAGTACATTGCTTTTCTTCTGCCAGATATCTATGTTACAGAAATCACTGAGTAAATAAATGTGAGAACATCAGAGTCATAAAAATAGTTAAGAAATTGAGAATTATTTAGCAGTATCAGATAAATGTATATACTATTACATGTTGCTATAAAATAGTATCATAAAGGGGTAAAAACAATACTCACCAAACCAGTTAACAGTACTTGCTGATCTTACACAGGACTTGGGGTTAGCTTCCCAGCACCCACATGACAGTTAACTGTTTGTAATTGCACTTCCAGAGGACCTGACATCCTCTTCCTGCCTCTGAGGACACTGGCACACATGCAATGAACGTATATACATGCAGACCAATACTCATTCACTACATATAAAAAATAAACCTTAAAAGTCTGTATCAGCAAACATTTCCCATTAACATAGTTAATGCTTTAGACTTTGTAGGACATAATGTCTCTGTCTTACCTATTGACTTTAACTTGCTGTAGAAACACAGTGGTGCACAATATGTTAACAAATGGCCATATATCTGTTCTTTTGAAATTTATTTACAAGAACAGATTGTCTGGATTTGCTTTCTAGGCTATATTTTTCTAGCTCATCTTCATGATAAAACAAACAAGTTGCCAAAATATTTATAAAACAGAATGATTAAAAGTGTGCATATTTGGTTTTTGTATATGTATATATAAAAGATAAATGTAAAGGAGCAATTTTCTAGTTTTCTAGGATATTTCTTACTTCAATTGCTATCGAATTACAGCATATTTTCGGTGATTGGTCCAGTGTGGTGCATGACACTGCATAAATCATGTGAGCACTCTTATTTTTCAGCATCTTAAGTTACCCTAAGGTGTATCCTTGATGACAATCAGGATGATAAAGAATACTTCACAAACATAAGGTACATGCTCATTACAAAGTAACTTGTTAAGAAGTAGATTCTAATTTAAGAAAATGGGGCTTTAGAATTTGCATTACAAAAAAGCTATGAGGCCAGATGGCTAATGCTATGCCACAGATCACTCTGAATCTTATGATACACCAGTTTTCAATGCCTGCCAACCAATGCCTTAGCCCAGAGGCTAAGATGTTTAGTTTGATAGAGACCTAGGTGATGTTTCCAAAGCTCTTTGGTGACTCATACTACAGAATAGCTTGAAAACATCTATGCCAAAGCGCATAGTAAATTATCAATTTTATTTATGATGATGTTATGGTGATGTGTTGCTGTTTTTCCCTTGCTTTTTGAGACAGGGATTCTCTCTGTAGCCCTGGCTGTCCTGGAGCTCACTCTGTAGACCAGGCTGTCCTAGAGCTCAGACATAGGCCTGCCTCTGCCTCCTGAGTGATGGGATTAAAGGTGTGCTACAACAGAGCCTGCCTGATATTAGCAGCTTTAATGTGGCCCCTTTTGCTCATTTACTTCCCAACCATGACCATCTTCTCTTGTCTGTTTTAAGCCCAAATACCTGGGAGACCAGGGTTAACACTACAACTTTTTGCTCTTCTTTTATTCAAGAAGTGCAAGGATGCCATCTATCTTCCAGACAAAACAATAGCTAAAATTTTTCCCTTTTAAATGTACAGTGATCTTATTAGTTGTAATATAAGAGAGACCTCCAGTGGCAAAATATACTATTCCCTAAAGTCTAAGTACCAGAAAGAAATCTAGAACTAGATATAAATGACACTGGCTGCCATGGTGATCAATGTATAATATATGAAGTACAGTGTGTTATATACTAGATGATTTGCATATATAATCTTCACAATGAAAAGGAATTAATTCTTTTGTTATACTCAGCTTCCGTAAGAGGAAAACAAAGGCAGAGACTTAAAGAAATTATGTAAGATTATTGAAGATAAGTAGCTAAATTGAGACTTTCATCCAGCAATCTATGGATAAAAAACCACAATAGCAAAATGTTCCTCTAAAACCCAAAAAGCATCCACAGTGAACTGAGTTTTGTAATATACAAAAATGGTTGTTTCTCCTCATGTATAGGAGAGAACAGTATATTGACGTTTGCATATGGAGGGACAAAGCATAAATATGAATATGAAATATGCTCAGGTTCATATAGTAGAGACCTGGTTGACAGCTTCTAGAAAGTGGTTAGATGCTGAGGGTTCTGTCCTAAAACCTTGTCACTGATTCAAAATATAACGATATTATTGGGAATTGATAAAAGATCAAGCCCAGTTGTGGGAAATGTTACTAATGGTATGTCCTGGAAAAATTTAGCTTGTTCCTAGGTCCTTCTCTCTCTGCCCGCCAGGGAGCCATAATGTAAGCAGATAGCTACCGTGCCCTTCAGCCCTTCACTGTGACATTCTGTCTCACCTCAGGCCAAGTTGGGAAGCCACCTAAAAATGAAAGCTAAAACAAATTCTTTGTCCTGGAAATTGTTTTGTGCATAGCCTCATGATAGTGTCAGGCCTGGGGCTTCCAGTCTTGAGGGTTAGGTGCATCGTCTCTGAATGAACACAGACCGCTCAGCTCCTCTACTGTATGTGTGTTGAAGGCTCATATCAGCTGGTGTATGCTGCCTCTTTGGTGGTCCAGTATCTGACAGATATCAGGGGTCCAGATTGAGATTGCTGGTCCTCCTACAGGGTCACCCTCCTCCTCAGCTTCTTTCAGCATTTCCCTAATTCCACAGCAGGGGTCAGCAGCTTCTGCCCATTGGTTGGTTGGGTACAAATATCTGCATCTGACTCTTTCAGCTGCTTGTTGGGTCTTCTGTAGTGCTGTCATGCTAGGTCCCATTTAGGGAGTGCCCCATAGCCTCAGTAATAGTGTCAGGCCTTGGGACCTCCCCTTGAGCTGGATCCCACTTTTGGCCTGTCCTGGACCTTCTTTTCTTCAGGCTCCTTTCCCTTCTTTCTGCTGGCCCTCAGGGCTTCAGTCTTTTTCCCTCACTCAATACCAGATCAGGATCCCCTCTCCCCTCCAGTTACTCACACTCTCCACTTTTCCTCCCAGATCTCTCCCTCCCTCCCAACTTGTGATTGCTTTCTTCTATCTCCCAAGTGGGACTGAGCCATCCTTACTTGGGCACTTTAGCTTGTTGACTTTTTTTTTGAGTTCTGTGGACTGTATCTTAGGTACTCTGTACTTCTTTTATTTTTCTTGGTTAACATACACTTATTAGTGAGTACATACCATGAGTGTCCACAAAAAGGGACCTAGCATGGCAGCTCTCTAGAAGACCCATCAGGCAGCTGAAAGAGTCAAATGCAGATGTTTTTGCCCAACCAATGGACAGAAGTGGCTGACTCCTCTTGTTGAATTAAAGAAGGCTGGAAGAGGCTGAGGAGGAGGGAGACCCTCTAGGACTAGCAGTCTCAATTTAATTACCCCCGAGATCTCTCAAACACTGGACCACCAAACAGGTAGCATACACCAGTTGATATGAGGTCCCCCACATATATACAGTAGAGGATTGCCAGGTCTGTGTTCATTCAGAGATGATGCTCCTAACCTTCAGGAGACTGGAGGCCACAGGGAGTGTAGAGGTCAGGCAGGTTGGGGGTGGGGATATCCACATGAGACAGGGGAGTAGGGAGGAGGTATGGGATGTGGAACAGTTGGAGGGTGGTCGGGGGTGGGGGGAGGAATAAAATATGGAGTGTTAAAAATTAATTAATTAACTAATTAATTAATTAATTAAAAAAAGAAAATAAATTGTTTTGTTCAGTATTTGGTCAGTATAGAATTGAAATGTCTAGACAGAGGTTCTTAATAAGCTAATGAAAGACAGTAAGGAGAACAAATTAGACTGGGGGTTGCAAAGGAGAAAGAACGCTTTAAGGAAACGATTAATAAGACTGGAGGGTTGGCTCAGCAGTTAAGTTCATTAACTTCTCTTTTAATGGACTAAAGTTTAATCCCCAGTACCCAACATTACAGCAGGTTACAAACACCCATAATTCCAGTTTCAGAGTAGCCCATACCTTTTTCTTGTTTTCTTGGGTAGCACATGTACATGATACAAAGATATATGCAGCCAAACTACCCATACATATAAAGACTGATAACAAAAATTGTTGAAGCAGTCAAGATGTCCTTCAATAGGTGAATGGATAGTGAAAATATGGTACATAAATAAAAATAGTATTCAGCTATAAAAAATGAAATCATGAAATTTGCAGGAAAATAAATGGACCTGGAAAGTACAATATTAAGCAAGATGAGGCATACTCAAAAAAAGAAGAAATACGCAGATGGTAGCCTTATAATATATACATGGTATGCAGTTACTGATAAGGGGATATTAACCAAGCATCTCGGAATACCCAAGACACAATTCACATATCAATAGATGTCCAAGAAGATGGAAGGAGAGACCCCTGGTACTGGAAAGACTGGATGTAGGAGAATACCAGGACAGAGAAGCAAGAGGGGGTTGAATGGGGAAAAGAGGGAGGGAAGGGGGCTTATGAGACTTTCGGGGTGGGGGTATTCAGGAAAGGGGAAATCATTTGGAATGTAAATAAAAAACTTATAAAATAAAAAAAATAATAAAAAAAGAATATCAGAGCAAATTCTAGAATAAGGTAATAGTTACGGTAAGAAGAACATCTTTTTTGGGGTGCCTCCTCTAAATGAGCAGTTGCTTGCCTGTATTTGCCATGTTCTGTTTTCTTTCTGGTAAGCATTCTCTATATGATGCTGTTTCTCAAATGTCTATTTAAAAACCTGACAATCCACCTGGGCTCCTATAGGAACAGAGTCCATGTTCATTGTCTCCAACTCTACTGTGACATTCCTACTTTTATGTGTAATAGGAATACAAAATTTTATATAACATATTTTATTCACTCTTTTAGCCCAGGTGTGCCCTTTGTAAGGGTCTTCAAGTTAACAATAGCATCATCATCAATAGTTAAACTGCAAAGTCTATAATTGTACCATCTCCCATTCATTACCAACAATTCGTGGACAAACCATGTTTACTTGTCCCATCCAGAATATGCCTATTTTTCTACAAACTCTCAGTTAGCATAGTTCAAGCAACACTATTTTCTCACCTGGACTAGACCCAATGACTTTTAACATCACTGGATAAAGAAAATGCTACAAATTTGGTAAAGTACAGTTCTGGATATATCTGTGAGAATGACTCCAAAGGTGATTGGCAAGAAAGTAAGCACCCAAGGTGAGAATGAGGTCACTTAAATATGAGAAGTACTATCTATTAGCAAGGACATACATGCAAATGACCATACATATACAATAAATTTCAATTAAAAAGACAAAAGAGGAAGCTAACATGTCTGTACACACTTTACTTTCTTAAAATGCTAATTGACTTACTGCAATGATGGTCTACATGCATCAGACTACAGATTCTTTACTCCCTAAATTCCTACTTATATGTGCAGAGTAGTTATGGGAGTGTAGTTGATCCTCTTTTATAGGTTTCTGGCTTCTTGGACTAAGTTACCAAGGCTGATCAGCCTGTACACAGCCATTGTAGCAAAATCCAGCCTTTTAAAAATAAACATAATTTATTTATATTTTAATAAATCCTATATTTTAATAAATCCCCTCTTATAATTATGCAGCTATAACTGATCTCTACTTTAATTCTCCCCATCCTCTACATTATTTAAAGTAGCCCGTTTACTGACTTAACATTTACTTGGAATTTTTGCTTTTATTTTTAATACGACCTTTATGCCTGACCTCATGATTTTTCAGCCCTTCTGAGGAGATAAGACTTTTATGTTTCTGGGGAAAGGGGTCAGTGTGATGATTTTAGTGGTATAAATATTGTATTTTAGAAGAAACGGGAACAGAAGAATTACGAAGGCAGTATGTATGCCCTATTGGTGACCATAATAAATTCACCCTGTATTTTTGGAGAAATCAGACTAAGTCTCAAACCCATTATTACCATGGCCCAGTGTGACCTGGTCACATTATTGTTCTAGCCACATACGATTTCATGGCTCCTTTCTTGCTATCTAGAATTGAGAAACATTAATTTTATTAAACTAAAAATATCTAGGGAAAGTTAAAGAATTCTTTTAGTTTTGGAGGGTACCAAAGATTGAACCAAGGGACTCACAAGGCAGGTGAACATCTGAAGTTCATCTAAGGTTCTTTTTAAAAAGTCTTTGCTCCATTTTATTTGCTCTATTTTAAGCCCATAGACAATCTCTCAGTTATACAGGTACTAGGCCCAGACAACAAGGCCCCAGTTCAACTACCCAATCACATCCTACCCCATTACCCCACCCTATCCCATGCTCAAGGGGTTTATAAGGTTAATCTGGTATCATAGGGACCACAGAATGCCTCCTTCCCTACCAATCCTTTAAGGATCCAGGCCATAAGAGGATGAAGCCACGAATATTTGGACCTCTTAGATACTAAAGGAAATCTGATCTCATTCATGTAAGAATTTTGTATAAATAAATCAAGTGGACACTTTTAACTTTGCTGAGAACAAAAGAACTTTATAGCAAACAGTTGAAACTGAAAAACTAGTGAACTTGCTCTAAAGGCAACCTGGGTCTCAGTCTGGTGATCCAGCTACAATCAACAGTCAGTTCTTTGAGATGTCATCCAGGCGAAGCTTACTGAAAAGATACTCAATAACGTCATCGTTCCCAGCCTCTACCTGGCGCAGGTTGGCCAGAAGGTCAAACATCTCCTGGATGTCCTTCAAATGAGGCTTCAGACACTGGTGCTTCAGGAAGCTGCAGAGATGAGCATCTCCTTTGCTAAAAGCCAGCAGAAACAAGTCCAGGAAACTATCACTGACAGTCATCTCCAGGTAGAAGGCACGTTCCATGGATGCGAGGCCATCAACCCATTCATCACCGTCTGGCTTTTCAATGTCAAGGAAGGAGATGTGACCTCCTCGTTCATTCTGAAGCGTCAGAAATATCTCAGTATGTGCCGACCATTTATGAGACTTACTCAGGAAGAAGCGGGTGAAGTGCTTCTGCTTCTGACCTCCACGGTCACAGAAGGCAGCCATGGACAGGTAGATGTAGGAGACATAGAGCTGGTACTGGATGTGGCTGTTGATGGCGGCCTCGCAGTCGGGATGGTAGTTCTGTCGTACTTGAGAGGATAAAGCAGCAGTCAGGGTGGCTGGCAAGAGCAGCAGTGGGTAGGCGATGCTCACCCTGGAAGTGCGGAGAGGGCAGCGGCGGCGTTGGCGCTGGTGTCGACTGCATAGAAATCCCATTTCGGATGGATGTTGGGATAACCAGAGAATGAGGGCTCCCGGCTTGCCTGAGTCAAGTCTGAGGTAGCACCAGAAGGAAGTAAGGGCAGCAGGGGCGAGAAGGGGTGGCAACACCGGAAGGAAGTAATGGTAGCAGGGGGAGGGGGGATTGAGAGGGGGAGGTGGCAAGAGGGGAGGCAACACCGGAAGGAAGTAATGGTGGTGAGAGGGGCAGAGGCAGGGACGGAGGGGATTGGAGAAAGTGTCAGAGATCTAAGGACTGCAAAAAGAGTCAGCTGTCCATGTTGAGGTGGAAGGGTCAGAGGTTAGGGTGTGAGTTCTACTTTCTGCAACAATACGGATGCAGTACTATAAGAGTTATTGGAGCCAGAGAGATGATTCAGACGATGAGGGTGATGGACATCAACTCAGACGTACAGTCTGAGTTCAACCACCAGGACACAGAAGAAAGGAAGAAACTTTTCTGACTTCCCTCAGAGCAGCGGGCCATAGCATACATATACCCCAGCATAAGTGAACCAATGTACACAAAAAAGTTACTTATTAAGAGTTATTTATAAAGTACAATGGCATTTTAGTAGATCGTCTGGATACCGCCCCACTTTCTTTTTTATTAATTTCATGAATATGCATATTTTGCCAATATGTATTTTTGTGCATCACATGCATACCATACCCACAGAGGCCATCGGATCTCCAGGAACAAGACTTAGGGATGGGATGTGAAGCACTCTCTTGGGTGCTGGGAATCAATCTAGGTCCTTGCCAAAAGCGGCAAGTGCTATTAACGCTGAGCTATCGCTCCAGTCCCAAAGACCAACTTCTAAATATTTCTTAGGGGCTTATGGGACTTTCGGGGAGGGAGGAAACGGGAAAGGGAAAATGATTTTGAATGTAAGTAAAAGAAACTTAGAAAATAAAATAAAATTAAAAAAAAGAATATGAAACACCTTGAAAAATAATTTAGATTTATACAATGTGTATGAGTATTTATATAATATGCATGAATGTGTACTATGCATATGTCTGGTGCCAGTAAGAGAGTGTTTGTCAGATGGTGTGGAACTGGAGTTCACCACTGTGGAATGCCTCTAAAAGAGAGGTCAAGAATCAGGGTCAGGTGGAGACAGGCAAGCCCTGAGATTCCTCAGCTTTCTATAAGACTTCCCAGTCTTTCCATTATTAATTTTAGTTTTATAATATTTGTATCATGTAAGTACTCTTTCTTCTCCTTCATTGTTTATTATCATGGGCAGTTTTCATATTAACTATTGTCTTAACAATTACAAGAACATGAAATTGAAGTTTTTGAAAGTTCTCTTCTGTTTTCTGTGTTTTGTCTGTTTTTTCTACAGTATTAATTCTATTTGTTCATTATGGTATGTTTTCACTTTCAGGTTAGTGAGTATAACTACACAGTAAAAAATGTACAATTTCTTCATACAAAATTGTGGTCTGATAATGGTAACCTTTCATATATGTGTGTAATTTTCTGTGTGTATAGATATTTTCATGTATTGAGTCACAATTCCATTATAATTTTAAACATTTGTGAAAGTGCATGTTATTTCTTACATACATGATAGATGCTTTAAAAGCCTCAGGGGTCTCATTGTATCAATCACATGCCAATTGCTTACATGATCATAGAGAGATAGAATATGAAAAGAAAGTAGTAATACTTAAGTATAGGAAAAACTTTAGTCTATAATTTATAAAAGAATATTCTCAAGTACAAATGGAATGTTTACCAAAAGTCCTCTTTAGAGTAATAATTGAGCCTCCAAATGATTGAACAGATAGCCCCCAAAAGATTCAAATTTTATAACACTAAAAAGGGAAAAATAGCATCTCAAAATAGAAAATTAAAATTCTACTTTAAGTAGTAAAACTGAGCAAGGCAATACACATCTAAATCAATCAAAAGAAAGAAAATAGCTTTTTAAAGAAGAAACATTCAGTGAAATATAGACAGAATAAAACTCCAAGATTTTGATACTAAAAAAAGGAAAATCGAGCCCATTTTTATGAGTGAAAATATATTTAATTAGTAGTGTAGATCATAACTAGATTAGGGAATATTATTCTTTTCTCTCTGTAGTGATGCCTTCTCTCAAATTGGTAATTTGTATTCACATGCTAGGCACATACTACTAAAATTCTATTTTGGGAGAGGGAATTGTAACTTTTATTTTTTAATCTCATTTTACTTATCAGTACAAATTTTTTGTTGTTGTTTTTTGAGACATTGTATAGCCCTGGCTGTTCTGAGACTCGGTATCTATACCAGAATGGCCTCAAACTTATAGAGATCTGCCTGCTTCTACCACCAAGTACTAGGATTTAAGGTGTACACCATTGTGTCAGCTTGGATCTTTATGATGCAATCTATTTTTCGGAGTTAAAACCAAAAGGAATTTCTGTAGCTTTAAGGGAGTTAAATAACTAGATAGAAGTGCTCATCATTTTTCTGTTCCTTTACATAGTACTCTAGATATATAATGAAACCTCATTAATTTACATAATTTAAAAACAGCTCTCTCAAAATCGATGTCATCATCACACCTATTAAGTATCTATGGTACACTTCTGGTTGTTATTTCTCAGATATCAGGGAATCCCAACTTCTTTATTTCTTTTATGTTAGTTTTATTGGGTTTCTTTCTCTTCTAGACATCCTACCTTGTTTTTGAATGTGTCGTCTAACACAGTATACTGATTTTCAAGGAGTGGACCATGAATCAAAAGCTGTAAGTTTCTTCAACTCTAGTAAAAACAAACAAACAAACCAAACACTAGTATAATTATTGTCATTCACAATACTGGTTTAAAGATGGAAAAATATTAACTTTGTCTCTCCCAAGGGGTATTCAAAAAGCATTGTAAAGAAATAAAAGTAAAAAAAAATGATAATAACATTAAAATGTTATTGATCATTGTAGTGGTTTGACTGAGGAATGTCTCCCATAGGCTCATGTATTTAAACACTGTCCCCCATGTGGTAGCACATGTTTTGGGAGGTGGGATAGCCTTGCTGGAGTAGGCATGCCACTGAAGCAGATTTTCAGAGTCTATATATTTTATGTGTTGGGTTATAATCCAATACTATATTATCTGTCCTCTTGTTCCAAGTACTCAGCTTCAGCCACTGGGGCTCCTTAAAGCTATCTATCAAGCCCATTTATCTTGTTTCTATCCTTTTAGTTTCATTTTTTTCTCTTTTGACTTGTCCTTACTTTCTAATACTACAATAAGTGCTAGCCCTATAATCAATCATTTCTTCAAAGAATTCTGATTTCTTTTCCAGGCTGGGAATATATAGTGGCTCAGTATAGAACAGCCGCCTACCCTTTTTTCAATTCTCAGCTCCATAGAGAGACACAAAAAGAATATAGAACTAAGCATCAGATAGGATTATGCAAGTTTGATAAGCACATAAACTATTTCCAGATCCTTTAGAGTTTGAGGTCAACTATCCTAGAGTCAAGCAAAGTAAGCCTTACATTATTTGTGAAAAAAAGGAATGTTCTGAACAACCACTAGAATTTTCTTCACAATAATTCAATATTAAAATTTCCAGGACACAGAGACTCTTTACACCCTAAAAGTACAGGTAGAGACTGGAGAGATGGCTCAAAGGGTAAAAGCATTAGTAGACTCCGTAAACCAAGCAGGGCCCTAGATCCTACCCACATAAAAAGCCATTTGTGAAGGCACACATCCGTAATCCTAGCAGTATAGTGACAGAAAAAAGCAAAGTGAATAAAGGTGAGAACTCACTCCTCCAAATTTATCTTCTTATCTCTACACACACACACACACACACACACACACACACAGATCTATCTTATTCTCTGATGTTTCAGAATAACATTCAGAAACTTTTCCTACTTTTATTTTATTGAAATATAAAGGACAAAAAAATCTACATATTTAAGATGAAATAGAATATGGTTTAGTAGAGCACTTGCCTAGTGTGAAGCCACTAAACTTAACCCTTAATGCCGCATAAACATAATGCTGTGAATTTCAGGTTGGAGTGTAAGTCAGTGGTAAAATGCTAACCTAGCATTGAAAGTCCCTAGATTAGGCCCGCAATTCCCCTACCCCAAACAAGATGAACTAAATGTTTACATGAATTATCATGTCTAGACAGTCACTTCTATCAGACCTCAACTTTTTATATATCCTATATCTGTTACATAGTAGTTATTTAGCAGGTAGCATCCACATATATATGAACCACTTACATGCTGAAAGGGCAGACCACTAAGCATGTCTTTTTTTTCCCCAATCTATAATTAAATGTGTGCACTCAATTAGGTAGAGATACACATAAATATTTCATGAATGTTATCTACTAAATTCACATAATCTATACTTGAGGATGATGAATATGTCACAAAATCTGTTTTAAGTAAGAAATTTTAGTATGCAAAAAGATAAGAAGTGTAGGAGAAAGCAAATCTCAAAAGCTAATCTTTTTTTTTCCCTGTTACTCTAGTACCTTCTCAGGATGTAACAAACATGTTACTAAAATAGTTGCCTTGAAGCAGGTTAGACATTACTATTTTGACCTAAATGCCTTCCAATAACACCCTATTATAAATGCCATCATTTTAATTATATAAATAATTTTATATGACAGACTTTGAAACCATAGAGAAGGCAGCAAGACAATATTAACAAAAAAATCCATTTTAAAGTCCCTATCTCTCAATTAACTCATGAACAAAATTTAAATTACTTTATCTGATGTTTTAAATGTGTTTTATAATATCACAATTGATTACTTCTTTCCTCTATCAAGTATTTATTTCCTCCCAAATTTGGGTCAGAACTTCGTAGTTGTGAACCAAACAAATGAGAAATAGTGCTATAATTGGTAAGAAAACAAACAACTAATGAATAAAATGCAAATCAATGACACATGGTGATAAGTGCTGGGGGAGAAATCACAGGAGATGGAATACTCCCTCACTGAGAAAGGGAAGTTCCAAAATGACCTCAGGCATATCTATTCACAAGTGAAAAGAACAAGTGTCAAGGCCCCAAGACTCAGCACTTGCTTTGTACTAAGTGTAAGAAAGCAGAGAAAGTTACTAAGTAATCTAAGGGAATGGAATCATGGGAGATGTAAGATTTCTTCTGTAGGGAAGTGCTAGTGCAGGATGAAAACAACTGTACCTTATAGGTGATTCTGAATTCTTTGGCTTTTACTGGAGGAGATATGAAGCCTTTATAGAGATGTGTGTTGCTTTGGTTTTTTTGTTTGTTTGTTTTTGTTTTTGTTTTGAGAGATGTTATTTTTTTTAAATATAATCTTCATTTACATTTCAAATGCTAAAACCTGGATCCAGTGGACAGGTAGTTGGGACCGCCAGACTCAGAGACAGACAGGCATAATATCGCTTGGGTCTCAGACAGCTTGTGTGTACCCTGCTCCCAAGAGCTAGGCAGGACTGCAGGAATCTACGCTACAGCTCTGCTGTGGGACTTCTGCCTTGCAGAGTGACGCCCCCTTGCCCCCACTTTGGGAGAGATCACAAACCCCTGCATAGGGCAAGAGCCTACCAGCCTCCCTTTGGCAAGCTCTGCTCCAGGAATCCACTACGCTGAGCCTTTGGATGTGCAGGGACTCCCCAATATAACATCACATGAGGCAAGGCACATCAGGGCTCCAAAGTCACTCAGGAGCAGGGCAGGCCCCAGAAATCGGTGCCAGGGGAATCCTGGTAAGCCAGGGGGTCCAGAAATAACTTTGCAGGCTCACAGGAGGTCCAACCAACAGCCAGTGACAGCAGGACCAACTAACACCAGAGGTAACCAGATGGCAAAAGGCAAACATAGGAACGTTACTAACAGAAATCAAAGTAATATGGCACCATCGGAACCCAACTCTCCAACAGCAGCAAGTCCTGGATACCCCGCCACACCCGAAAGACAAGATCTGGATTTAAAATCACTTCTCATGATGCTATTAGAGGATCACAAGAAGGACACAAATAAATCAAATAAAGAATTACAGGAGACCATGAATCAACGGTTAGAAGCCCTTACAAAGGAAACTCAAAAATCGCTTAGAGAAATGCAAGAGAACATGGATCAAAAGATGGAGGCCCACAAGGAGACAACACAAAAATCGCTTAAAGAAATGAATCAACGGGTAGATGCACTTTCAAAGGAATCACAAAAACTGCATAAAGAAATGCAGAAGAATATGGGTCAACAGACGGATACCCATGGGGAGGCAACACAAAAAGTGCTTAAAGAAATGAATCAACGGATAGATGCCCTTACAAAGGAAACATGAGGTATGCTTAAAGAAATGCAGGAGACGATGGATCAACAGATGGAATCCCATGAGAAGGAAACACAAAAATCGCTCAGAGAAATGCAGGAGAACTTGGGTCAACAGGCAGAAATCCTGAAAGAGGTAACGCAAAAATAACTTAAAGAAATACAGGAAAATACAAACAAACAAGTGAAGGATCTCAGACAATCCATCCAAGATCTAAAAAAGGAAGTAGAAACAACTAAGAAATCACAAAGGGAGACAACTTTGGAGATAAAAAACCTTGGGAAGAAATCAGGAGTCATAGATGCAAACATCAAAAATAGAATACAAGAGATGGAAGAAAGAATCTCAGGTGCTGAAGATATCATAGAAAGCATCGACTCAACAGTCAAAGAAAATGAAAAATGCAAAAAACGTGTAAAACAAAACATCCAGGAAATCCAGGACACAATTAGAAGAACAAACCTAAGGATTATAGGTATAGATGAGAGTGAAGATTTGCAACTTAAAGGGCCAGTAAACATCTTCAACAAAATTATGGAGGAAAACTTCCCTAACCTAAAGAGTGAGATGCCGATGAACGTACAAGAAGCCTACAGAACTCCAAACAGACTGAACCAGAACAGAAATACCTCCCGTCACATAATAATCAAAACACCAAATGTACTAAACAAAGAAAGAATATTAAAAGCAGTAAGAGAAAAGGGCCAAGTAACATACAAAGGAAGACCTATCCGAATCACATCAAACTTCTCACCAGAGACTATTAAAGCCAGAAGATCCTGGGCAGATCTCATGCAGACACTAAGACAGCACAAATGCCAGCCTAGACTACTCTACCCAGCAAAACTCTCAATCACCATAGATGGAGAGACCAAGATATTCCATGATAAAACCAAATTTTCACAGTATCTTTCAACACACCCAGCCCTGCAAAGGATAATAGGTGGAAACCGACAATGCAGGGAGAGAAACAACTCCCTGGAAAAAATGAGATTGTAACCTTCTTGCTTCAAACCCAAAAGTAGATAACCACTCAAACATAAAGATAGCATCAAGAATGGCAGGTGGCAATAATCATTATGCCTTAATCTCTCTTAATATCAATGGTCTCAATTCCCCAATGAAAAGACATAGACTAACAGACTGGATATGTAAACAGGACCCAGCATTTTGCTGCATGCAGGAAACACACCTCAGTGTCAAATACAAACACTACCTCAGAGTAAAAGGCTGGAAAACAATTTTACAAGCAAATGGCCCCAAGAAACGAGATGGAGTAGCCATCCTAATATCAGATAAAATTGATTTTCAACCTAAAGTCATCAAAAAAGACACAGAAGGACACTACATACTGATCAAGAGAAAAATCCACCAAGAAGAACTCTCAAATCTGAATATCTATGCTCCAAATGCAAGGGCACCCTCATTCGTAAAAGAAACTTTACTAAAGCTCAAATCACACATTGCACCTCACACAATAATAGTGGGTGAATTCAAAACCCCGCTCTCTGAAATGGATCGTTCAGGAAAGCAGAAACTAAACAGGAAGACAGTGAATCTAATTGAAGCCTTAGACCAAATGGAACTAACAGATATATATATAGAACATTTCATCCTAGAGCTAAAGAATACACCTTCTTCTCAGCACCCCATGGTACCTTCTCCAAAATTGACCATATAATTGGTCACAAATCAGACCACAACAGCTATAAGAAGATCGAACTAATCCCATGCCTCCTATTAGATCACTATGGAATAAGGGTGGTCTTCAATGGCAACAAAAACAAAAGAAAACCCACATACACATGGAGGCTGAACAATGCTCGACTCAATGATAACTTGGTCAAGGTGGAAATAAAGAAAGAAATCAAAGACTTCTTGAAATTTAATGAAAATGAAGGCACAACATACCCTAATTTATGGGACACAATGAAATCAGTGCTAAGAGGAAAATTCATAGCCCTGAGTGCTGCCAAAAAGAAACGGGAGACAGCATACACTAACAGCTTAATGGCACACCTGAAAGCCCTGGAACAAAAAGAAGCAAATACACCCAAGAGGAGTAGAAGGCAGGAACTCATCAAACTCAGGGCCGAAATCAATCAAGTAGAAACAAATAAAACCATACAAAGAATCAACAAAACGAGAAGTTGGTTCTTTGAGAAAATCAACAAGATAGATAAGCCCTTAGCCAAACTAACCAGAGGTCACAGAGACAGTATCCAAATTAATAAAATCAGAAACGAAAAGGGAGAGATAACAACAGAAACTGAGGGAATTCAAAAAATCATCAGATCCTACTACTAAAACCTGTATTCAACACAACTAGAAAATCTCGAGGAAATGGACAATTTCCTTGACAGATATCAAATACCAAAATTAAATCAGGATCAAATAGACCATCTAAACCGCCCTATAACCCCTGAAGAAATAGAAGTTGTCATTGGAAGTCTTCCAACCAAAAAAAGCACAGGTCCAGATGGTTTTAGTGCAGAATTCTATCAGACCTTCAAAGAAGACCTAACACCAATACTCTTCAAACTGTTCCACAAAATAGAAACAGAAGGAACACTACCCAACTCGTTCTATGAACCCTCAATTACACTAATACCAAAGCACACAAAGATCCGACAAAGAAAGAGAATCTCAGGCCAATCTCTCTTATGAATATCGATGCAAAAATACTCAATAAAATTCTTGCCAACCAAATTCAAGAACACATAAAAAAGATCATTCACTACGATCAAGTAGGCTTCATCCCAGGGGTGCAGGGATGGTTCATATAAGGAAATCCATCAATGTAATCCACTATATAAACAGTCTAAAGAAAAAAACCACATGGTCATCTCATTAGATGCTGAGAATGTATGTGACAAAATTCAGCATCCTTTCATGCTAAAGGTCTTGGAAAGTTCAAGAATTCGAGGCCCATATCTAAACATAGTAAAAGCAATTTACAGCAAACCGGTAGCCAGCATCAATCTAAATGGAGAGAAACTTGAAGCAATCCCACTAAAATCAGGAACTAGACAAGGCTGCCCTCTCTCTCCATATCTTTCCAATATAGTACTTGAAGTTCTAGCTAGAGCAATTAGACAACAAAAAGAGGTCAAAGATATATATATTGGAAAGTAAGAAGTCAAACTACCACTGTTTGCAGACGATAGGATAGTATATATATGCGACCAAAAGAACTCCACCAGAGAACTCCTACAGCTGTTAAACAGCTTCAGCAAAGTGGCTGGATATACAATCAACTCAAGAAGGTCAGTAGCCTTCCTACACTCAAAGGATAAGCAGGCTGAGAAAGAAGTAAGAGAAATGATACCCTTCACGATAGCCACAAACCATATAAAGTATCTTGGCGTGACTCTAACCAAACAAGTGAAAGATCTTTATGACAAGAACTTCAAGTCTCTGAAGAAAGAAATTGAAGAAGACCTCAGAAGATGGAAAAATCTGCCATGCTCATAGATTGGCAGGATTAATATAGTCAAAATGACCATCTTGCCAAAAGCAATATACAGATTCAATGCAATCCCCATCAAAATCCCAACTCAATTCTTCATAGAGTTAGAAAGAGCAATTCAAAAATTCATCTGGAATAACAGAAAACCCAGGATAGCCTAAACTATTCTCAAGAGTAAAAAAAAAAAAAAACCTCTGGGGGAATCAGTTACCCCGACCTCAAGCTGTACTACAGAGCAATAGTGTTAAAAACCACATGGTATTGGTAGAGTGACAGGCATGTAGATCAATGGGACAGAATTGAAGACCCAGAAATGAATCCACACTCCAATGGTCACTTGATCTTTGACAAAGGAGCTAAAACCATCCAGTGGAAAAAAGACAGCCTTTTCAACAAATGGTGCTGGCTCAACTGGAGGTCAACATGCAGAAGAATGCAAATTGACCCATTCTTATCTCCTTGCACTTAGCTCAATTCCAAGTGGATCAAGGACCTCCACATAAAACCAGATACACTGAAACTAATAGAAAGGTAACTAGGGAAGAACCTTGAACATATGGGCACAGGGGAGAATTTCCTCAATAGAACTCCAATAGCTTATGTTCTAAGATCATGAATTGACAAATGGGACCTCATTAAATTACAAAGTTTTTGCAAGGCAAAAGACACTGTGAAAAAGACCAAGCGGCAACCAACTAACTTGGAAATGATCTTTACCAACCGTACATCCGACAGAGGGATAATATCCAATATATACAAAGAACTCAAGAAGTTAAACACCAGAGAGACAAGTAGCCCTATAAAAAAATGGGGTTCAGAGCTAAACAAAGAGTTCTCACCTGAAGAATATCTAATGGCTGAGAAGCACCTAAAGAGATGTTCATCATCCTTAGTCATTAGGGAAATGCAAATCAAAACAACCCTGAGATTCCATCTCACACCAGTCAGAATGGCTAAGATCAAAAACACAGGAGACAGCAGTTGTTGGTGAGGATGTGGAGAAAGAGGAACACTCCTCCACTGCTGGTGGAATTGCAAGCTGGTACAACCACTCTGGAAAGCAATCTGGCGTTTCCTCAGAAAACTGGGCATGACACTCCCGGAGGATCTGGCTATACCACTCCTGGGCATATACCCAGAGGCTTTACCTGCATGCAGTAAGGACACATGCTCCACTATGTTCATAGCAGCCTTATTTTATAATAGCCAGAAGCTGGAAAGAACCCAGATGTCCCTCATCGGAGGAATGGATTCAGAAGATGTAGTATATTTACACAATGGAATACTACTCTGCAATTAAAAACAGTGAATTCACGAAATTCCTAGGCAAATGCTCAGAACTTGAAAATATCATCCTTAGTGAGGTAACCCAATCACAAAAGAACACACATGATATGCAGTCACTGGTAAGGGGATATTAACCCAGAATCTCGGAATAGCCTAGACACAATTCGCATATCAATAGATTTCTAAGAAGATAGAAGGAGAGACCCCTTGTCCTGGAAAGAATGGATGTAGGGGAATGCCAGGACAGAGAAGCGAGAGGGGGTTGAATGGGGAAAAGAGGGAGGGAAGGGGGCTTATGGGACTTTCAGGGAGGGAGGAAACGGGATTTTGAACGTAAATAAAAAAACATAGAAAATAAAATTAAAAAAAAATTCTCACATCTCAGTGAGAATATCAAATTATAAAAATGTTTTAATCATGACTCAAAATTGCAAATTTTTGCCCAGGAATTAAAACAGTACACTTCTTCACAATGACTTTTACAAGAATACCCTGCAATGTTTGAGAACATTTCAGAGGACTCTAGAATGTTCAAGAAATATGTGTCCATTGATATTCAATTACATAAAAAAATGTTTAATATCCGTATGGTAGCCAGTGATCAGATGGTCTGAGTGATGGAGCATTTGTCATTCTTAAAATAGTCAGAGTCAGATAACTTCATTTTTTTTTACTTGTTCCAAATGGAAAACATGAACTTTAGGGACATGAATATTTGTGTTTTCTGACAGCTGGCCCACATGCACAGTGGCCTGAAAGGTCAATTTCATGGCTTAACTCAAGTTAATCTCATTAGGAGAGTATCAGATAAACAGAATTGCCATCCACAGTTGTTGCCACTAACCAGGATATGCTGGAATTTCGCCATGGACAATCCATGCCAATCTTGGGCCAATAATCAAATACTATATAAGGTGGAGATGGTTCTGGGTCTTTCCACCACCTGCCCTTAGTCTCTGAACTCCATCAGAAGCAGAGAATACAGGCTCTACTGTGGTGAAATTCCTGCTGATTGCTCTTTCATTAGGTTTATCCTGTGCACATCATGAATCTCTTGATATCAATTCCCTCAGAGGTGTTTGCATTTGCAGATAAAAGGATCTGGGGTATTTATGTATGCTCTGAAGTTGGTTTGAGCATATATATCATATATTATAAATGGTATGGTATTATATATTACATATGGTATATATAGAATATATACGTTATCTGAATCCTATCTGTGTTTCAATTTGGTGTCTTTCAACTCTTTACATGTTTTCAATAAGATCTGTCTACAGTATGAAAGAAGGTTAAGAGAAAATTACAGATTGGACTTTGCATCATTATTGATTGACAAAGTGTGAACTGTATCTTCTGTCCCATGTTCTAGTGCGAATGAGTTATGACATAATCTCACAATCTACTCACTAGCAGGGAGACATCTGCATTTCACTAGGTCCAAGTTCATATGTTGACTGACCCAAAATACATGTAGTAATTAGGACAGATGTTGCTGAAAAAAAACAAACAGATTGACTAACCAACCTTTGCAATGGTGTCTGTCCTATTTAGGTTAATGGGGACTGGCACACCATTTACATAGCTGCGGATAATGTGGAGAAGGTAAAGGAAGGTGGATCCCTGAGAGCTTATTTTCCCCATATGGAGTGCAGTGATGAATGCCAGACACTCAAAGTCAAATTCAATGTCAAGTAAGTGACATTCACCTGATGGACATGGACAGGACTGAGAAACTGGGGACATGAATGTCAGTGTGAAATTTTCACTGAAACTTGGGTCATGTGTAAAAATCGAGTTGATCTCCTGAGCATATTCATTCTGAGGTGTGTCCATGACTTAAGGAACACTGGCTGCAATGTGTTCTACAGTTTTAGAGGGTTAGGTAACTCTGTTTGAAACTAGTCACAAACAGTAAAGGTGGGTAGAAAATGAGGACAGAGTCTTTCCCTGGAAGCCTGGACTTGCTTTCCATGTCAATCATAGACCCAGAGTATCTGTTTCAGTCTTTCAGATGTGGGTTTATTTATCCAAATTAAATATTTCCAAAGGCAGTTAATACTACCACACAATAATGAAATACGAGCAACCTGAAAGAGTAAATTCAGAAGCAAGTTTTTGCTTTTTATTTTTGAAGGATGGACAGCAAGTGTCAGACATACACTGTTGTGGGAGAAAAAAATGAAGATGGGCAGTATACTACTGACTGTGAGTATGTGATCTGTTAATGGGATGGAAAAAACAATCCAGAGAGAGAGAGAGAGAGAGAGAGAGAGAGAGAGAGAGAGAGAGAGAGAGAGAGCGAGAGAGAGATCAGCACACCCAAGGGGTCAGGATCCTAGAAAAAAAATTCAACATATAATTTCTGATGCAACTTCTAAAATCCTAATTAAACTTCCAGACATTTATGGGAACATGTGATGTTAAGGTGTATCACACACATTCCTATAAATGTATTTTTAGAAACATTTCAGTGCCTATTATTTAAGATAACTTTAAATGACATGTGGAAGGCAATCTCATAAAATTGCATGGCTGATTTATTAAAGCTTTTCTTTTATGGAAAATTATATGTTTCACACACACGCTCACACGTGCACACACACACACAAGCACATGATATGCACTC
Organism: Tokudaia muenninki; assembly: GCA_036184385.1. Lineage (NCBI taxonomy): Eukaryota > Metazoa > Chordata > Mammalia > Rodentia > Muridae > Tokudaia > Tokudaia muenninki. Next base: position 38,956,570 of record BTHS01000022.1, on the reverse strand, counting down.
ACTGAAAAGCGAATATTAGCCCAGAAGTTTGGAATACCCAAGAAACAATTCACTTATCAAATGAATCCCAAGAAGAAGGAAGGAGAGGCACCTGGTCCTGGAAGGGCTCAATGCAGCAGTGTAGGGGAATGCCAGGAAGGGGAGGTGGGAGTGGGTTGGTTGGGGAGCAGGGGGAGGGAAGAGGGCGTGTGGGACTTTTGGGGAGGGGGGATCCAGTAAGAGGGAAATCATTTTAAATGTAAATAAAGAATATATCTAATAAAAAATAAGAAAAAATGTGGTACATCTACAAAATGGAGTACTACTCAGTTATTAAAAACAATGACTTCATAAAATTCTTAGGCAAATGAATGAAGCTAGAAAATATCATCCTGAGTGAGGTAACCCAATCACAAAAGTACACATATGGTATGCACTCGCTGATAAGTGGATATTAGCCCAAAAGCATGGAATACCCAAGATACAACTCACAGACCACATGAAGCTCATGATGAAGGAAGACCAAGGTGTGAATACTTTGATCCTTATTGGAAAGTGGATCAAAACACCCTTGGCTCACAGCCAACTAATAGAATGAGAATAGGGTCCCCAATGGAGCAGCTAAAGAGGGGACCCAAGGAGCTGAAGAGGTTTTCAGTCCTGCAGGAGGAAGAATAATATGTACCAACCAGTACCCACAGAGCTCCCAGGGACTAAACTGCCAACCAAATACTACAGAGGGACCCATGGCTCCAGCTACAAATGTAGCAGAAGATGACCATTTCAGACATCAATGAGAGGAGAGGCCATTGGTCCTATGAAGTTTTGATTCCCCAGAATAGGGGAATGCAAGTCAGGAAATTTGGGGGGCGATGAGTAGGGGGAAGGAGTATGGGATATAGGATTTTTGGACGGGTAACATGGAAAGGGGATACCATTTGAAATGTAAATAAAGTAAATATCTAATAAAAATTTAGCTCAAAAACTTAGAAATGAAGAAGTCAAAGTACCATTATTTGTGGATGATATGGTATAATATAAGTGACCCCAAAATTTTTACCAGAGAGGTCCTACAGCTGATAAATACCTTAAAGTGGCTGGATACAAAATTAACTAAAAAATTCAGGATCCCTTATTTATAAAAATGATAAATAGTCTGAGAACTCTAATCAAATAAATGAAAGAAGAATAAATTTGAAGTTATATGATAATAACTTCAAATCACTGAAGAAAGAAATTGAATGAGATATCAGAAGATGGAAAGATCTCCCATGCTCATGGATCAGTAGGATTAACATTGTAGAAAATAGGCATCTTACCAAAGCAATTTACAGATGCAATGTAATTCTCATCAAAATTTCAACGCAATTCTTTACAGACCTTGACAGAGCAATTCTCAACTTCATATGGGAAAACAAAACAAAAAAAAAAAAAAAACCCAGGATAACTAAAATAATTCTGAATAATAAAATATCTTCTGGAAGTATCAACATCCTTGACCTCAAGCTGTACTACAGAGCAATAGTAATAAAAACTGCATGGTATTGGTATAGGAACAGACAAGTTGATTAATGGAATCAAATTGAAGACACTGAAATAAACCCACAAACCTACAGACACTTGTTTTTTAAAAAAGAAAGCAAAAGCCTACAAGGGAAAAACAAACATCTTCAAAAAATGGTCTGGTCTAATTAGATGTTTACATACACAAGAATGCAAACAGATCATATCTATCATCATGCACAAAACTCAAGTCCAAATGGAGATCTCACGTCAGCACTCAGAAGTGAAATCACTGCTGGGAGATCACTCTGTCCTGGCGTGCTAAGCACAGGAGGCTTTGGAGTTGCCTGGTTCCCTGCTGCAAAAAATCATTCCTTATTACTTGAACCATACATTTTGTGGGATTTTTTAGCTAGCTATTCTTCATCAGAATGTTCTTTATGAGTCTAAACCAGAATACAATGTCTATTCTGGGCATTTCTGAGACATTCTTTGTCAATGCAATTCATTTGATTCTCTTCACCTTAGACTTAACCTCATGCCGGCTCATCAGATGAAGGCAAAATGCAGCCACATCCTTCACCCAATTACACAACACAGTCTCTAGTCTATGTACTAAAATTCTTCTCATCTGAAAACTCTAGTAAGGCTTCCACAGTTCAAAACACCCTCAGCATCAAAGTCCTCCCTAATCCTACTAGGATAAGCTATTAACCTCCACTTAAAGCATTCCATTGCTTCACAAAGTCAGTGTCCCCAAGTTTACATTTCCCCAAACAAAAACATAATCACACCTATCACAGCAATACCCTATTGCCAGGTAGAAACTTTTGTCTTAATTATGGTCTTCTGCTGTGAAGGGACATCAAGACCAAGGCAGTTTTTTTTTTGAGATATATTCTTTATTTACATTTCAAATGTTGTCCCCTTTCCTGGTCTCCTCGCCCCCCACCGAAAATCCTACAACCCATCTCTCCTTCCACTGTTCCCCAATAAACCCACTCTCACTTCCCTGTCCTGGAATCCCTCTACACTGCAGCATAGAGCCTTCCCAGGACCAAGGGCCTCTCCTCCCTTTGATGTCCAACAAGGACATCCTCTGCTGCCTGTGTGTCTGGAGCCATGGATAACTCCATGTGTACTCTTTGGTTGATGGTTTAGTCCCTGGGAGCTCTGGGGGTACTGGGTGGCTCATATTGCTGTTCGTCCTATGGCACTGAAAACCCCTTCATCTCCTTGGGTCCTTTCTCTAGATCCTCCATTTGGGACCCGGTGCTCAGTTCAATTGTTGACTGAGAGTATCCCCCTCTGTATTTGTCATGCACTAGCAAAGCCTCCCAGGTGACAGTTATATCAGTCTCCAGTCAGCAAGCACTTGTGGGCATTCACAATAGTGTCTGGGTTTCGTAACTTAATATAAGATGGATCCCTAGGTGGGGCAGTATCTTTCCCTCAGACTCTGCTCCACACTTTGTCTCTGTATCTTCTTCTCTGGGTATTTTGTTCCCACTTCTAAGAAGGTCCAGAATATCCATACTTTGTTCTTCCTTCCTCTTGAGTTTCATTTGATCTGTGAATTGTGTCTTGGGAATTCTAAGCTTCTGGGCTAATATCCACTTATCAGTAAGTGCATACCATGTGTGTTCATTCATGATTGGGTTACCTCACTCAAGATGATATTTTCCAGTTCTGTCCAGTTGCCTAAGAATTTCATGAATTCATTGATTTTAATAGCTGAGTAGTAAGTATTCCATTATGTAAATTTACCACATTTTCTGTATCCATTTCTCTGTTGAGGGACATCTGGGTTCTTTCCAGTTTAGGGCTATTATAAATAAGGCTGCAATGAATATAGTGGAGCATATGTCCTTATTACATGCTAGAAAATCTTCTGGGTATATACCCAGGAGTGGCTAGCAGGATGCTCCGGTAGTATTATTCCCAGTTTTGAGGCATCTTCAAACTGATTTCCAGAGTGGTTTTACCAGCTGGCAATCTAACCAGAAGTGGAGGAGTGTTCCTCTTTCTCCACAACCTCTCGAGCACCTGCTGTCTCCTGAAATTTTGTTCTAAGCCATTCTGACTGGTGTGAGGTGAAATCCTAGGGTTGTTTTGATTTCCATTTCCCTGATGACTAAGGATGTTGAACATTTCTTTAGGTGCTTCTGAGCCATTTGATATTCATCAGTTGAAAATTGTTTAGCTCTTTATTGCATTTTTTAAATATATTTTATTTTTTGTTTTCTATATTTTTTAATTACATTCCCAATGATTTCCCCTTTCCCGGTTCCCCCCTCCCCGAAAGTCTCATAAGCACTCTTCATTCACCCTGTTCCACAGTCAACCCCTCCCAATTCTCTGTCCTGATATTCCCCTACATTGCTACAACCAGTCTTTCCTGGACCAGCGGTCTCTCCTTCCATCTTCTTGGAAATCTATTGATATGTGAATTGTGTCTTGGGTATTCCGAGCATCTGGGTTAATATCCCCTTATCAGTGACTGCATACCATGTGTGTTGTTTTGTGATTGACTTACCTCACTAAGGATGATATTTTCCAGTTCTGACCATTTGCCTAAGAATTTCATGAATTCATTGGTTTTTTTGTTCCAAAACTTTATTTTTTTCTATATATTTTATATTTACATTCCAAAGGATTTCCCCTATCCCAGTTCTCCCCGACCCGAAAGTCCCATAAGCCCTCTTCCATCCCCCTGTTCCCCATTTAATCCCCTCTCACTTCTCTGTCCTGGTATTCCCCTACATCCAGTCTTTCCAGGACCAAGGGTCTCTCCTTCCATCTTCGTGGAAATCCATTGACATGTGAATTGTGTCTTGGATATTAAGAATTTCTGGGTTAATATCCCCTCATCAGTGACTGCATACCATGTATGTTCTTTTGTGATTGGGTTAACTCACTAAGGATGATATTTTCCAGTTCTGACCATTTGCATAAGAATTTCATGAATTCATTGTTTGTAATTGCAGAGTAGTATACCATTGTGTAAATATACCACATCTTCTGAAGAATTCATTTTTTTAAACCGCAGAATAGTATTCCTTGTGTAAATATACCAAATTTTCTCTATCCATTCCTCCTTTGAGCGACATCTGGGTTCTTTCCAGCTTCTGGCTATTATAATTAAGGATGCTATGAACATAGTGGAGCATGTGTCCTTATTGCACGCAGGTAAGGCCTCTGGGTATATGCCCAGGAGTGGTATAGCCGGATCCTCTGGGAGTGTCATGTCCAGTTTTCGGAGGAACAGCCAGACTGCTTTCCAGAGTGGTTTTACCAGCTTGCAATCCCACCAGCAGTGGAGGAGTGTTCATCTTTCTCCACATCCTTGCCAACAACTGCTGTCTCCTGTGTTTTTGATCTTAGCCATTCTGACAGGTGTGAAATTGAATCTCAGGGTTGTTTTGATTTGCATTTCCCTAATGACTAAGGATGATGAACATCTCTTTAGGTGCTTCTCAGCCATTAGATATTCTTCAGCTGAGAACTCTTTGTTTAGTTCTGTACCCCATTTTTTAATAGGGTTACTTGCCTCCCTGGAGTTTACCTTCTTGAGTTCTTTGTATATATTGGATGTTATCCCTCTGTCGGATGTACGGTTGGTAAAGATCATTTCCCAGTTAGTTGGTTGTCTCTTTGTCTTTTTGACAGTGTCTTTTGCCTTGCAAAAACTTTGTAATTTAATGAGGTCCCATTGGTCTATTCTTGATCTTAGAGCATAAGCTATTGGAGTTCTGTTCAGGAAATTCTCCCCTGTGTCCATATATTCAAGGTTCTTCCCTAGTTTCCTTTCTATTAGTTTCAGTGTGTCTGGTTTTATGTGGAGGTCCTTGATCCACTTGGAATTGAGTTTGTGCAAGGAGACAAGAATGGGTCAATTTGCATTTTTCTGCATGTTGACCTCCAGTTGAGCCAGCACCATTTGTTGAAAAGGCTATCTTTTTTCCACTGGATGGTTTTAGCTCCTTTGTCAAAGATCAAGTGACCATTGGAGTGTGGATTCATTTCTTGGTCTTCAATTCTGTTCCATTGATCTACATGCCTGTCACTGTACCAATACCATGAGGTTTTTAACACTATTGCTCTGTAGTACAGCTTGCGGTCCAGGATACTGATTCCCCTAAAGGTTCTTTTACTCTTGAGAATAGTTTTAGCTATTCTGGGTTTTCTGTTATTCCAGATGAATTTTTGAATTGCTCTTTCTAACTCTATGAAGAATTGAGTTGGGATTTTGATGGGGATTGCATTGAATCTGTATATTACTTTTGGCAAGATGGTCATTTTTACTATATTAATTCTGCCAATCCATGAGCATGGCAGATTTTTCCATCTTCTGAGGTCTTCTTCAATTTCTTTCTTCAGAGACTTGAAGTTCATCTCATACAGATCTTTCACTTGTTTGGTTAGAGTCACGTCAAGATACTTTATATGGTTTGTGGCTATTGTGAAGGGTATCATTTATTTACTTCTTTCTCAGCCTGATTGTCCTTTGAGTGTAGGAAGGCTACTGACTTGCTTGAGTTGATTTTATATCTGGCCACTTTGCTGAAGTCGTTTATCAGCTGTAGAAGTTCTCTGGTGGAGTTCTTTGGGTCGCTTAAATATACTATCATATCATCTGTGAATAGTGATAATTTGACTTCTTCCTTTCCAATTTGTATCCCTTTGACCTCTTTTTGTTGTCTAATTGCTCTAGCTAGAACTTCAAGTACTATATTGAAAACATATGGAGAGAGAGGGCAGCCTTGTCTAGTCCCTGATTTTAGTGGGATTGCTTCAAGTTTCTCTCCATTTACATTGATGCTGGCTACCGGTTTGCTGTAAATTGCTTTTACTATGTTTAGATACGGGCCTCGAATTCCTGATCTTTCCAAGACCTTTAGCATGAAAGGATGCTGAATTTTGTCAAATGCTTTCTCAGCATCTAATGAGATGACCATGTAGTTTATTTCTTTGAGATTGTTTATATAGTGGATTACATTGATGGATTTCCTTATATTGAACCATCCCTGCATCCGTGGGATGAAGCCTACTTGATCGTAGTGAATGATCTTTTTGATGTGTTCTTGAATTTGGTTGGCAAGAATTTTATTGAGTATTTTTGCATCGATATTCATAAGAGAGATTGGCCTGAGATTCTCTTTCTTTGTCGGACCTTTGTGTGCTTTTGGTATTAGTGTAATTATGGCTTCATAGAACGAGTTGGGTAGTGTTCCTTCTGTTTCTATTTTGTGGAACAGTTTGAAGAGTATTGGTGTTAGGTCTTCTTTGAAGGTCTGATGGAATTCTGCACTAAAACCATCTGGACCTGTGCTTTTTTTGGTTGGAAGACTTCCAATGACAACTTCTATTTCTTCAGGGGTTATAGGGCAGTTTAGATGGTCTATTTGATCCTGATTTAATTTTGGTATTTGATATCTGTCAAGGAAATTGTCCATTTCTTCGAGATTTTCTGGTTGTGTTGAATACAGGTTTTTGTAGTAGGATCTGATGATTTTTTGAATTTCCTCAGTTTCTGTTGTTATCTCTCCCTTTTCATTTCTGATTTTATTAATTTGGATACTGTCTCGGTGCCCTCTGGTTGGTTTGGCTAAGGGCTTATCTATCTTGTTGATTTTCTCAAAGAACCAACTCCTCGTTTTGTTGATTCTTTGTATGGTTTTATTTGTTTCTACTTGATTGATTTCAGCCCTGAGTTTGATGAGTTCCTGCCTTCTACTCCTCTTGGGTGTATTTGCTTCTTTTTGTTCCAGGGCTTTCAGGTGTGCCATTAAGCTGTTAGTGTATGCTGTCTCCCGTTTCTTTTTGGCAGCACTCAGGGCTATGAATTTTCCTCTTAGCACTGCTTTCATTGTGTCCCATACATTAGGGTATGTTGTGCCTTCATTTTCATTAAATTTCAAAAAGTCTTTGATTTCTTTTTTATTTCCACCTTGACCAAGTTATCATTGAGTAGAGCATTGTTCAGCCTCCATGTGTATGTGGGTTTTCTTTTGTTTTTGTTGCCATTGAAGACCACCCTTATTCCATAGTGATCTGATATGATGCATGGGATTAGTTCGATCTTCTTATCGCTGTTGTGGTCTGATTTGTGACCAATTATATGGTCAATTTTGGAGAAGGTACCATGGGGTGCTGAGAAGAAGGTGTATTCTTTAGCTCTAGGATGAAATGTTCTATATATCTCTGTTAGTTCCATTTGGTCTAAGGTTTCAATTAGATTCACTGTCTTCCTGTTTAGTTTCTGCTTTCCTGAACGATCCATTTCAGAGAGCGGGGTTTTGAATTCACCCACTATTATTATGTGAGGTGCAATGTGTAATTTGAGCTTTAGTAAAGTTTCTTTTACGAATGAGGGTGCCCTTGCATTTGGAGCATAGATATTCAGAATTGAGAGTTCTTCTTGGTGGATTTTTCCCTTGATCAGTATGAAGTGTCCTTCTGTGTCTTTTTTGATGACTTTAGGTTGAAAATCAATTTTATCTGATATTAGGATGGCTACTCCGTCTCGTTTCTTGGGGCCATTTGCTTGTAAAATTGTTTTCCAGCCTTTTACTCTGAGGTAGTGTTTGTATTTGACACTGAGGTGTGTTTCCTGCATGCAGCAAAATGCTGGGTCCTGTTTACATATCCAGTCTGTTAGTCTATGTCTTTTCATTGGGGAATTGAGACCATTGATATTAAGAGAGATTAAGGCATAGTGATTATTGCCACCTGCCATTCTTGATGCTATCTTTATGTTTGAGTGGTTATCTACTTTTGGGTTTGAAGCAAGAAGGTTACAATCTCATTTTTTCCAGGGTGTTGTTTCTCTCCCTGTATTGTCGGTTTCCACCTATTATCCTTTGCAGGGCTGGGTGTGTTGAAAGATATTGTGAAAATTTGGTTTTATCATGGAATATCTTGGTCTCTCCATCTATGGTGATTGAGAGTTTTGCTGGGTAGAGTAGTCTAGGCTGGCATTTGTGCTCTCTTAGTGTCTGCATGAGATCTGCCCAGGATCTTCTGGCTTTAATAGTCTCTGGTGAGAAGTTTGATGTGATTCGGATAGGTCTTCCTTTGTATGTTACTTGGCCCTTTTCTCTTACTGCTTTTAATATTCTTTCTTTGTTTATTACATTTGGTGTTTTGATTATTATGTGACGGGAGGTATTTCTATTCTGGTTCAGTCTGTTTGGAGTTCTATAGGCTTCTTGTACGTTCATCGGCATTTCACTCTTTAGGTTAGGGAAGTTATCTTCCATAATTTTGTTGAAGATGTTTACTGGCCCTTTAAGTTGCAAATCTTCACTCTCATCTATTCCTATAATCCTTAGGTTTGGTCTTCTCATTGTGTCCTGGATTTTCTGGATGTTTTGGGTTACACGTTTTTTGCATTTTGCATTTTCTTTGGCTGTTGAGTCGATGCTTTCTATGGTATCTTCAGCACCTGAGATTCTTTCTTCCATCTCTTGTATTCTATTGTTGATGTTTGCATCTATGACTCCTGATTTCTTCCCAAGGTTTTCTATCTCCAAAGTTGTCTCCCTTTGTGATTTCTTAGTTGTTTCTACTTCCTTTTTTAGAACCTGGATAGATTTGCTGAGATCCTTCACTTGCTTGTTTGTATTTTCCTGTATTTCTTTAAGGTATTTTTGCATTACCTCCTTCAGGAATTCTGCCTGTTGACTCAAGTTCTCCTGTATTTCTCTAAGCGATTTTTGTGTTTCTTCCTCATGGGATTCCATCTGTTGATCCATCTTCTCCTGCATTTCTTTAAGCAGTTCTCGTGTTTCCTTTGTAAGGGCATCTATCCATTGATTCATTTCTTTAAGCAATTTTTGTGTTGTCTCCCTATGGGCATCCGTCTGTTGACCCATATTCTTCTGCATTTCTTTATGCAATTTTTGTGATTCCTTTGAAAGTGCATCTACCCGTTGATTCATTTCTTTAAGCGATTTTTGAGTTGTCTCCTTGTGGGCCTCCATCTGTTGATCCATGTTCTCCTGCATTTCTCTAAGCGATTTTTGTGTTTCCTTTGTAAGGGCTTCTAACCGTTGATTCATGGTCTCCTGTAATTCTTTATTAGATTTATTTGTGTCCTTCTTGTGATCTTCTAATAGCGTCATGAGAAGTGATTTTAAATCCAGATCTTGTCTTTCGGGTGTGGTGGGGTATCCAGGACTTGCTGCTGTTAGAGAGTTGGGTTCTGATGGAGCCATATTACTTTGATTTCTGTTAGTAACGTTCCTATATTTGCCTTTTGCCATCTGGTTACCTCTGGTGTTAGTTGGTCCTGCTGTCACTGGCTGTTGGTTGGACTTCCTGTGAGCCTGCAAAGTTATTTCTGGACCCCCTGGCTTACCAGGATTCCCCTGGCACCAATTTCTGGGGCCTGCCCTGCTCCTGAGTGACTTTGGAGCCCTGATGTGCCTTGCCCCAAGTGATGTTATATTGGGGAGTCCCTGCACATCCAAAGGCTCAGCGTAGTGGATTCCTGGAGCAGAGCTTGCCAAAGGGAGGCTGGTAGGCTCTTGCCCTGTGCATGGGTTTGTGATCTCTCCCAGAGTGGGGGCAAGGGGGCGTCACTCTGCAAGGCAGAAGTCCCACAGCAGAGCTGGCGCGTCGATTCCTGCAGTCCTGCCTAGCTCTTGGGAGCAGGGTACACACAAGCTGCCTGAGACCCAAGCGATATTATGCCTGTCTGTCTCTGAGCCTGGAGGTCCCAACTACCTGGCCACTGGATCCAGGTTTTAGCATTTGAAATGTAAATGAAGATTATATTTTAAAAAAAGAAAAAAGAACAACTCTCAAAACAAAAACAAAAACAAACAAACAAAAAAACCAAAGCAACACACATCTCTATAAAGGCTTCATATCTCCTCCAGTAAAAGCCAAAGAATTCAGAATCACCTATAAGGTACAGTTGTTTTCATCCTGCACTAGCACTTCCCTACAGAAGAAATCTTACATCTCCCATGATTCCATTCCCTTAGATTACTTAGTAACTTTCTCTGCTTTCTTACACTTAGTACAAAGCAAGTGCTGAGTCTTGGGGCTTTGACACTTGTTCTTTTCACTTGTGAATAGATATGCCTGGGTCATTTTGGAACTTCCCTTTCTCAGTGAGGGAGTATTCCATCTCCTGTGATTTCTCCCCCAGCACTTATCACCATGTGTCATTGATTCGCATTTTATTCATTAGTTGTTTGTTTTCTTACCAATTATAGCACTATTTCTCATTTGTTTGGTTCACAACTACGAAGTTCTGACCCAAATTTGGGAGGAAATAAATACTTGATAGAGGAAAGAAGTAATCAATTGTGATATTATAAAACACATTTAAAACATCAGATAAAGTAATTTAAATTTTGTTCATGAGTTAATTGAGAGATAGGGACTTTAAAATGGAATTTTTTGTCAATATTGTCTTGCTGCCTTCTCTATGGTTTCAAAGTCTGTCATATAAAATTATTTATATAATTAAAATGATGGCATTTATAATAGGGTGTTATTGGAAGGCATTTAGGTCAAAATAGTAATGTCTAACCTGCTTCAAGGCAACTATTTTAGTAACATGTTTGTTACATCCTGAGAAGGTACTAGAGTAACAGGGAAAAAAAAAGATTAGCTTTTGAGATTTGCTTTCTCCTACACTTCTTATCTTTTTGCATACTAAAATTTCTTACTTAAAACAGATTTTGTGACATATTCATCATCCTCAAGTATAGATTATGTGAATTTAATAGATAACATTCATGAAATATTTATGTGTATCTCTACCTAATTGAGTGCACACATTTAATTATAGATTGGGAAAAAAAAGACATGCTTAGTGGTCTGCCCTTTCAGCATGTATTTGGTTCATATTTATGTGGATGTTACCTGCTAAATAACTACTATGTAACAGACATATTATATATAAAAAGTTGAGGTCTGATAGAAGTGACTGTCTAGACATGATAATTCATGTAAACATTTAGTTCATCTTGTTTAGGGTAGGGGAATTGCGGGCCTAATCTAGAGACTTTCAATGCTAGATTAACATTTTACCACTGACTTACACTCCAACCTGAAATTCACAGCATTATGTTTATGCACGGCATTAAGGGTTAAGTTTAGTGGCTTCACACTAGGCAAGTGCTCTACTAAACCATATTCTATTTCATCTTAAATATGTAGATTTTTTGTCCTTTATATTTCAATAAAATAAAAGTAGGAAAAGTTTCTGAATGTCATTCTGAAACATCAGAGAATAAGATAGATCTGATTTGGTGTCTCAACTCTGTCACCTACTGACTGTAGTATTTTCAATTAAACATTTCACCTTTGTAAATGTTAATTATACAAAAATTTTTAGGTGTGAGGCTATGTGTTCTGTGGTGCCTTTTACAGACAGATCCTAAAATAAATATATTTTATTCAAGTTTCAGCTGCTGAATTATAGCTATTTTATTTAGGACTCATATTTCTGCCTGATAACTTTCCCCCTTTTTTTCTGAAAGTGAATATGTGTGTGTGTGTGTGTGTGTGTGTGTGTGTGTGTGTGTGTGTGTGTAGAGATAAGAAGATAAATTTGGAGGAGTGAGTTCTCACCTTTATTCACTGATGTGCCTTGCCCCACGTGATGTTATAATGGAGAGTCCCTGCACATCCAAAGGCTCAGCGTAATGGATTCCCACAGCAGAGGTCACCAAAAGGAGGCTGGTAGGCTCCTGCCCTGTGCAGGGGTGTGTGATCTTTCCCTGAGTTGGGGGAAGGGGTGTCCCTCTGCAAGGCAGAAGTCCCACAGCAGAGCTGGCGCCCTGGTTACTGCAGATCTTCCCAGCTCTTGGGAGCCGCATACACACAAGCCGCCCAAGACCCAAGTTATATTAAGCCTGTCTGTCTCCCAACCTGGCAGTCCCAACCATCTGGACACTGGAGCAAAGATGGCGGAGTGCACCCTGCACACTCTGGGTGGCGCTGGCCACCCTGCAGAGGAGATGGCCTACAGCATATCTGGCGCCCAGATGACCACAGCGCTGTCCCGTTCTTGGGAGCAGATGGAAGCCCCAACAGGTCGTGTCCCGAGCGATGTTATATTGGGGGGAACCTGAGTACCTGTCTCTTCAGTGCAGACGGGAACAGAAGTCGCGGAAGGGAAGCTGGTAAGCTCCCGCCCAGTGCGGGGGTCCCTCTGCCAGGCAGAAGTCCCACAGCAGAGCTGGAGCGCTGGTCACTGCAGCCCTGCCCAGCTCCTGCGAGCCTGAATTCTTTTAAGTCTGAGGCTTGTAGTGGATACCAGTTAAGTCATCTTTGTCGACTGAGGTTAATATTAACTGGGTATGACTGAGTGGTTTGGTTTGCTAATCTCATTTCAGACACAAATGTGAGGCAGGGTTAGTTTTTGTAAGGGAGTTTCGAAAATTACAAAGCTGTTGGGTGGTGGATGGTTGGGGGTAGGGGACTATGGAGTTAGATGGGGCTTTGTTTATGAGTTTTGGAGGTGTTTACATTTTATAGCTTGGAGAAGGGGAGAGATAGCTCTCTCTGGTTGGATGGGGTGGTGGTAAATGTATTTTACTTTTAAGGGTTGGAGAAAGAGGGGGGAAATACCTCTCTTGGATGGGGTGGTTATGGAGTGGGGCAAGGGACTGGTGGTAGGTCCTTTGTTTTTAAATGGAGCATTGCTCCTCAGTGGGGGAGGGAGGGCAAGAGGACCAATTGGTTTATTTAAGGTTTCCTTTTACACATAAGGAGGCAGGGGTGGGTGGATGGACTTTATTTCCCTTATGAGTTGGGTAAGGACTGTGAGATCTGGAAGAGAGTGGGCTTTTGGACCTTTATTCTTGGGTTCATTTGACTGAGGGGCCTCAGGAGTTGTGCTTTTATCAGCCTGCCCTACTTTAGATGGCCCTATACAGTGCCTAATGGCAGCTAAGATCAGCAAATAGTCATGGGAGGGTATTTTTCCTTCTCTGGTATCTCTGTTTTTGATGATGGAAACTACTCTGATCCATGGGTCCTGGCTATAAATATCACTGGCCATGCCTGGCTCTATCTGCTGGACTTCCTCCCAAAACAAGGAGGTTTGCTTTTTGGCTATGTTTATTCCATGGTGTTTTAGTAGAACACGTTTTTCCGTGGCCTGGGGTTATGTTTATATGATGGTGAATTACCCATGACAGAAAAAAGTAGAAGCGTTTGTCCAATGGGAATATTCCCTAAGCCTGTCTGGCTTCTGGGGATTTCTTAGATGTCCAAAAATGTTGAAACTTCCTGCAGATTTAAGAACTGGCAGTTGCCTTATGGCTTTTAAATGGCTGCTGCATTACCAGGTTTTCTTTTCATATTTACAAGCTAGATAGAGTCTTTGCCAATGCCCGTTGCAGGCTGTCGGGATTTAGACAGAGGCCAGAAGGGCCTTCAACCAACAGGAGAGAGTAGCTCTGGCCAGAAGACTTCAGTTGCCCCTAAATCCATGCAATGGCAGTGATGGAAAGCATAGTAGGAAAAAACAGTTTCTAGAGGTGGGGGAAGGGGCTCACCTTCCTGTAGTATTTGTTCAGGTCTAGTCATGTCTTTTTAAGCCCCAAATCAGGAGCCAGTTGTGGATCCTTGTGTGTGAAGGCCCTGCCGGGTACAGGTGCGAGGTTTCTAGCAGAGGTGGAGGGCAGGGCCTCTGACCACTGTCTCTGCGCCTCTGCTGCCATCACCTCCTGTCGCTGCTACCATCTTGGTTACCTGTGCTGCTCTGTGCCCAGTCCGGTCTGGGGCTGCTGAAGGTCGCCTTGCCAAGGAGGATTGCAGTAGAGCAGCTGGTGGTGTTTCAGGAGAGAGGACCTCTTCCCTTGTGTTACAGCTCTTTATGACAGAAACTCCCAAAAGACAGAGTAATCCTCGAACACCCTTTATTCAACTATAGGATTCAGGATAGCATTTATATACAATTTGGGGGTGCTCCAGGGTTTGGCAGCAGATACTTCTCATTGACTTGGATTGAGAGCTTGGGGAAACCTTATTTACATGTGGGGAAGGCTTGGTGCTGTAACTAAATTACTGACAGCCACACATCTCTCCTGCGGGAGGCTCACAACTAGAGGAGGGGCCGGGGTCTGGGGGGTGTGGACTGAACTCCTCCCATCCCATGCAGGTGGAAGCTCCACCTACAAGGTCATAGGTGGAAGCCAACCCCCACCGGATCTCCGCGGTTCAAAGTCACTGCTCTACCTGAAACCAGGCTGCCTGTGCACAGATGACCTCCCGACAGTCAAGGATCCCCATGTTGCTATTGTCACTTGGTCATGTATACCCATATTGATATTCATACCTTGCCATATGTCCCCATGTTGATATTCACAATTGGTTACATATCACAGTGCTTCTGTTCTCCCTTAGTCATAGATACACATGTTGATAATCATACTTGGTCATTTTCTGCTCTGTTGCTATTCACATTTGGTCATGTATTTCAGTGTTGTTCTTCTCACTTCATCATGGGTCCCCATGTTGATATTGACACTTGGTCATGTAATTCCCTGTTTCATATTCTCAATTGGTCATGTATGCTCATGTTGATATTCACACTTGGTCAAGTATATCTGTTTTTTGATTTTCAGTTGGTCATCTATCCCAATGTTGTTATTTATACTTTGTCACGTGTCACCATGTTTCTATTTTCACTTGATCATGTGTCACTATTTTGATATTCATACTTGGTCGTGTATTGCTGTGTTGATATTCACACTTGGTCATGTATCCCCATGATGCTATTCACACTTGGTCATGTATCCTCCTTTTGATACTTGTTCATGTATTGATATTATTAATATGTCTGTGTTAATGTTCACATTTGGTCATGTATCTCTGGGGTGAAATTCACATTTGGTCATGTATCAACATGTTGATATCCACACTTGTTCATGTACCCCAGTGTTGATATTAATACTTGGTCGAGAATACCTGCATTACTTTTCTTACTTGGACATTAATATATTTATATTCACACTTGGTCATCTGTCCCCTTGTTGATATTTACAGTTTGTCAAGTATCCTCCATTTGATACTCTCATTTGGTCACATGTTTCCATGGTAATATTCACATTTTGTCATTTATCTCTGTGTTGATATTCACAGTTGGTCATGTAACCTTCTCTTGATATTCTCACTTGGCCACATATCCCCATCTTGATATTTACACTTCCTCAAATATACCCATTTTGATATTGCCACTTTGTTATGTGTCTCCATGTTGATATTCACATTTGGTAATGTATCTCATTGTTGATAATCACATTTGGTCGTAAGTCTCCAAATTAATATCCACACTTGGTCACGTATAACACTTTTGATATTCACACTTAGTCATGTATAACCATGTTGTTATTCTCACTTGGTCATGTGTACCCTTTTTGATATTCACACTTAGTCATGTGTCTCCATGTTGATATTCTCACTTGGTCATATATTACCGTGTTTATAGTCACACTTGGTAATGTTTCAACATGTTGATATACACATATCTTCTTATATCCCCATGTTGATATTCACACTTAGGCACATAACCCTAGGTTAACATTGTGTCCCCTTGTTGATATTTACAATTGGTCATGGATCCTAGTGTTGCTATTCTTGCTTGGGCATGTGAAGCCTTGTTGATATTTACATCTAGCTGATCCTGTGTTGATATTCTTACTTTTATGTTTCCTCATGTTACTATTCACATGTGGTCATGTATTCCAGTGTTGGTATTCCCACATGGTCATGTAAACTTGTGTTGCTCTTCCCTCTTAGTAATCTATACCTATATTTGTATTCACAATTGTTCATATATTCCAGGGTTGATATTCTCATTCTGTCCTATATTGCCATGCTGGTGTTCTCACTTGTTCATGTGTCCCCATGTTGATATTTACACTTGGTCGAGTATTGCCCTTTTGATATGCCCACTTGATCAGTTGTCTCTGTGTTGATATTCACACTTGTTTATGTATCTCTGTGCTTATGTTCTCCATTTGGTCATGTGTCCGCACGGTGATATGAACCATTGGTCAAGTTGTTATTCTGTTGTTATTCTCATTTGTTGTTATTCTCTGTTGCTATTCTCATTTAGCCATATGTACCTGTGTTGCTATTCTTCACTTTGTCATGTATCCCCTAGTTTATATTCACACTTGATCATGTATCTCCATGTTCGTATTTACACTTCTTCATGTATTGTTGTGTTGATATTCACATTTGGTCATGTATCACAGTGTCACTCTTCTCACTTGGTCATATGTTCCATTGTTGTTATTTACTCTTGGTCATGAATATCTGTGTTGATAGTCACACTTAGAAATGTGTCCCCATGATTCTATTCTCACTTGGTCAAGTATCCCTACATTACAACTCTCACCTGGTCATATATTGCTGTTTTGATATTCGCACTAGTCCACGTATCGCCATTTTGATATAATCACTTGGTCATGGATCCACATTTAAATAATTTCATTTGGCCCTGTATCACTGTGTTGATCATGTATCCCTACTTTGATATTCTCACTTGGTAATGTGTGACTTATTGATATTTACACTTTGTCATGGATCCTCATGCTGATTTTCTCAATTGGTTAAGTTTCCCCACCTTGAAATTCACATTTGGTCATGTATCTCAATGTTGAAAGTCACACTTGGTCATGTATCCCACTCTTGATATTCATACTTGTTCATGTATCCCACTGTTGATATTCACACTTGGTTAAGTATTACTGTGTTGATATTTTCATTTTCCCATGTATTCTGCTGTTGATATTCTCACTAGGAAATGTGCTCCTGTGTTGAATTTACACATGGTTATGGATCCCCTGTTGCTATTCTGACTTGGTTATGTATACCTGTGTTTCTATTCTCACTTTGTCATGTGTCCCTATTTTAATATTCACACATTGTCATGTGTCCCTGTGTTATTATTCACACTTGGTCATCGATCTCCATGTTGTTATTGTTGCTTGATTATGTGTACTCATATTAATTGTCTCATTTGTGCATGTTTCTATATTTTATTAGACACATTTGTTCTTATATTCCAATGTTGACATCTACACTTGGTCATGTATCCCCATGTTGATATTTATACCTGTTCATGTATTGCTGTGATGGTACTCAAACTTCTTCATATACGGCTGTGCTGTTATTCTCACATGGTCATGTGTCCCAATTTGATATTCACACTTGCTCAAGGAATACCATGTTGATACTCTCTCTTTGTTATGTGCCCCCATGTTGATATTCACACTTGGTCATGTGTCCCCATGTTTGATATTCTCACTTGGTCATGTGTCCACATTTTGATATTCTCACTTGGTCATGTATCACTGTGTTCATATGCACAGTTGGACATGTATCCCCGCTTTGATATCCTTCCTTGGTAATTGTCAGGAGCCAAACTGACCTTACTTTATGTTTAGATTCTATTTTAAAGATAGGCTTAGGTTTTGACTTCTCCTCAGCTACAGACCTTGGAGAAATTGGGTGGTCAATGGTCACTGTACCCTACCAGAAGAAGAAACATCTTACAGCTGCCAGAGATTCACCTTGGCAGAATGCCCAGGCTTTGTGGAAAATCCCACTTGCCTTATTTCTTCCCCTGCCTGTATAAATTCCCAGAGATAATACAGTTTGTTTGACCTTGATAAGAAAACGTGTCTTGGTCTCGTTCTTCACATCTCCTGTCCTTTCCATTCTCTCCCCTTCTCTTTTAGGGTCCCCCATTGAAAACCCCCACAGGCTGGGGCAGCTAGCACCCAACATGGGGCCCTTTCCTGGTAAGGATCGCAGAGAATGTGATCTTCAAGGAGCGGCCACTCATCATTTGGAACCACCGACTCACAAGTTCAGTACAGGTTCATCATGGATCACTGCAGAAACACCAATCTGTGAGTTGATCTGGGGAAAGTCAGGCGAGACATTATTGGACAGGCATTAATTAAGCATGAGGTTTTTCTTAATGTTTTCAAGAAGGCCCTCAAGGTGCAGGGAACTCGGGTTAAAAAGAAAGAATTTGGAGCATCTTCTAGGTATATACCCAGGAGAGGTATAGCTGTGTCCTCAGGTATTACTATGTCTGATTTTCTTTTTTTTTCTTTTTTTATTTTATTTTCTATATTCTTTATTTACATTCCAAATGATTTCCCCTTTCCCAGTTCCCCCATCCCTGAAAGTCCCATAAGCACTCTTCCCTCCCCCAGTTCCCCATTTGCCTAAGAATTTCATGAATTCATTGTTTTTAATTGCTGAGTAGTATTCCATTGTGTAAATATAAATGGAAAATATCTCTGACAAAATTGAAGAAACATATAGAAAAACACGTTAAGATTGACTATTTCATGGAAAAATTATACAGATAAAATGGTAGGCATAAAAATATTCCTAAGTTGATTGAAAGTGGAATTATAAACATTTTCTGATAAAATTGAAAATCTACAAGGAAACATTTCTGATAAAACTCAAGACATATATAGAAAAACACATTAAAACTGACTATTTCATGAAAAATTATGCAGATATGATAGTAGGCATAAAATATTCCTAAATTGATTGAAAATAGAAGTAAAAATATTTTCTGATAAAATTGAAGATTTACATGGAAAATATCTCTGATAAAACTGAAGAAATTTATACAGATAAATTGGTAGGAATTAAAATATTCCTAAGTTGATTGAAAGTAGAATTATAAACATTTTCTGATCAAATTGAAGATTTACATGGAAAATATTTCTGATAAAATTGAAAAAATATATGAAAAACATTAAAATTGAAGATTATCATGGAAAATTATACAGATAGAATGATAGGCATAAAAATATTTCTAAGTTGATTGAAAGTGAAATTATAAATATTTTCTTATAAAATTGAAGATTTCCCTGGAAAATATCTTTGATAAAATTGAAGAAATATAAAAAAAAAGTTAAGATTGAGTATTTCATGGAAAAATTATACAGATAAAATTGTAGGCATAAAAATATTCCTATGTTTTTTGAAAGTGGAATTATAAACACTTTCTGATAAAATTGAAGATCTACAAGGAAAATATTCCTGAAAAAATTCAAGAAATATATAGAAAAACATGTTAAAACTGACTATTACATGGAAAATTATACAGATAAAATGGAAGGTATAAAAATGTTCCTAATTTGATTGAAAGTAAAATTATAGACATTGTCTGATAAAACTAAAGATTTACATGGAAAATACTTCTGACAAAATTGAAGAAAAATACAGAGAAACGATAAAATTGAAGATTATCATGGACAATTATACCGACAAAATGGTAGGCACAAAGACATTCTTAAATTGATTGAAAGTGAATCTACAAACACCCCCCCCCACACCCTGATGAAACCAAAGATCTACATGAAAAACACCTCTGACAAAATCGAAGAAATACACAGAAAAATTAAAGATTATCATGGAAAGTAATACAGTTAAAATGGTAGATGCAAAAAGCATTATTGAATTGAAAAAGGAGTCACAAACATTTTGTGATAAAATCGACAATCCACATGAAAAACATCTCTGTTAGACTATGTTTTTTGTTGGGAAATTGAGTCTTTTGACATTATAAGATATTAAGGAATAGTGATTGTTGCTTCCTGTTATTTTTGATGTTCTTTTTATGTTTGTGTGGTTACTTTCTTTGGGTTTGTTGGAAAAAGATTACTTTCTTGCTTTTTCTAGGGTGTAGTTTCCCTCCTCATGTTGGTGTTTTCCATCTAATATCATTTGTAGGGCTGGATTTGTGGAAAGATATTGTGTAAATTTGGTTTTATCATGGAATATCTTGTTTTTCCATCTATGGTAATTAAGAGTTTTGCTGGGTATAGTAGTTTTGAATGGCATTTGTATTCTCTTAGGGTCTGTATGAGATCTGCCCAGGATCTTCAGGCTTTCATCGTTTCAGGTGAGAAGTCTGGTGTAACTCTGATAGACCTGCCTTTATAGATTACTTGACCATTTTCTCTTACTGCTTTTAATATTCTTTCTTTAACTTGATTCTTAAATTTTTTTCAAATTTAATATGCATTTGGTGTTTTGATTATTATGTGCCGGGAGGACTTTCTGGTCTGGTCCAGTCTGTTTGGAGTTCTGTAGGCTTCTTGTATGTTCATGGACATCTCTTTCTTTAGGTTAGGGAAGTTTTCTTCTATAATTTTGTTGAAGATGTTTACTGGCCCTTTAAGTTGGAAATCTTCACTCTCTTCTATACCTATAATCCTTAGGTTTGGTCTTCTCATTATGTCCTGGATTTCCTGGATGTTTTGGCTCAGGAGCTTTTTGCACTTTGCATTTTCTTTAACTGTTGAGTCATTGTTTACTATGGTATCTTCAGCCCCTGAGTTTCTTTCTTCTATCTCTTGTACTCTGTTTTTGATGCTTGCATCTATGACTCCTGAATTCTTTCCAAGATTTTCTATCTCCAGATATGTCTCACTTTGTGTTTTCTTTTTTGCTTCTTCCATTTTTAGATCCTGGATTCTTTTGTTCAGTTCCTTCACTTATTTGTTTGTTTTCTCCTGTAATTCTCTCAGGGAGTTTTGTGTTTCCTCTTTAAGGGCCTCTACCTGTTCACTCATGCTCCCCTGTATTTCTTTCAGGGATTTTTGTGTTTCCTCTTTAAGATCCTTTAACATTTGACCCATGTTCTCCTGTATTTCTTTAAGGGAGTTATTTATGTCCTTCTTGATGTCGTCTAACAGCATTGTGAGAAGAGACTTTAAATCCAACTCTTGCTTTTCTGGTGTGCTGGGGAATCCAGAACTTGCTGTGGTGGGAGAATTGGGCTCTGATGTTGCCAAGTAGCCTTGGTTTCTGTTGACAGGGTTGTTGTGCTTGCCTTTCGCCATCTGGTTATCTCTGGTGTTAGTTGGTCTTGTTGTCTCTGGCTGGAGCTTTCCCCTCCTATGGGCCTGTAAACCTGTGTCTGTACTCCTGGGAGACCAGCTCTCTTCTGGCAGAGTCTGTGCACAGAAGGCTGTGGAGCTGTCTGGTTCCCTGCTGCAAATGGTGGCCGGAAGAGAAGACTCCTGTCCCAGCTGCTCCAATGATCATATGCCTTGTGCTCTCCTAGCTGTACCCCTCCTGAGAGAACATGGAGATCTCACCTCCGCACTCAGAAGTGAAATCGCTGCTGGGAGATCACTCTCTCCTGGCAGGCTAAGCACAGAAGGCTTTGGAGCTGCCTGTTTCCCTGCTTCAGATGGCGGCTGGAAGGGCCTATGTCTAATTTTCTGAGGAACCACCAAACTGATAATCCAGAGTGGTTTTACCAGCTTACAATCCTACCAACAATGGAGAAGTATTCCCCTTTCCCCATATCCTATCCATCATCTGCTGTCTCCTGAATTTTTCATCTTAGCCTTTCTGACTGATATGTGGTGGAATCTCAGTGTTGTTTTGATTTGCATTTCCCTGATAACTAAGGATGCTGAAAATTTCTTTAGGTGCTTCAGAGACACTCGAGTGTCCTAAGTCGAGAATGACCTGTTTAGCTCTGTAGCCCATTTGTTATTAGGGTTATTTGCTGTCTGGAGTCTAACTTCTTGATTTCTTTGTATACATTGGATATTAGCCCTCTATTGGCTGTATGTTTTGTAAAGATCTTTTCCCAATCTGTTGGTTGCTGTTTTTTCTTATTGACTGTGTCCTTTGCCTTACAGAAACTTTGCAGTTATATGAGGGCCCATTTGTCGATTCTTGCTCTTAGAGCATAAGCCATTGGTGTTCTATTCAGGAAATTTTCTCCTGTGCCCACGTGTTCAAGATTCTTCCCCACTTTCTCTTCTCTAAACCTCAGTGTCTCTGGTTTTATGTATAGGTCCTTGATCCACTTGGACTTGAGCTTTGTACAAAAAGATAAGAATATATTGATTTACATTTTTCTGCATGCTGACCGCCAGTTGATCCATTACCATTTGTTAAAATTACTGCCTTTTTTCCACTGGATGTTTTTAGCTCCCAATCACAAAAGAACACAAATGGTATGCACTCACTGATAAGTGAATGTTAGCCCAATAGCTCAAAATAAACAAATTACAATTCACAGTCCACAGGAAATTCAAGAAGGAGGACTGGAGCAGGAGGTGCTTTGGTTCTTCTGAGAAAGGGATCAAAATACTACTCACAGGAGCAATTATGGAGACAAAGTGTGGAGCAGAGACTGAAGGAAAGGCCACCCAGAGACTGCCCTTCCTGGGGATTCATGCTATAAACAGTCACCAAACCCCAACACTATTATGGATGACAAGAAGTGCGTACCAAAATGAGCATGCCATGGTTATCTCCAGAGGGGCCCTGCCAGAGCCTTACACATAGAGAGGCAGATGCTAGCAGACAACCTTTGGACTGGGATTGGGGGTCCCCAGTGGAGGAGTTAGAGGGCAGTTCAGAGGAGCTGAAGGTGTTTACAGCCCCATGGGGAAAACAATGATGTTGGCCACCCAAACACTCCAGGACTCCCAAGATCTAAACCATCAACCCAGGTGTTCCAGCCAAAAATGTGGCAGAGGAATGCCTTGTCGGGCATCAGTGGGAGGAGTGGTCCTTGCTTTTGTGGAGGATCAATAGATGCCCTCCACAAAGGGAAACCGAGGGGGTGGGAGAGGTGGGAGTGGGTTGGGTGTAGGGGCCTATAATTGAGGCAGGGTTGGGAGAAGGGGTTGGGGGGTTTTGGGGAGCGGAGAAAACTGGAAATGTTTTAGCATTTGAAATGTAAATGAAGATTATATTCAATAAAAAAGAAGAACTCAAGGAATTTTGCTGTCCAGAGGATATTATTAAAAAAAGAAAAAAAAGAAACAACTTCGTAAATTTTTTGTTTTCAGTTCTGATGTCTGCCCCTGGTTTCCTCAAGAGGTGACCATTAATGAGGGACACTGGAAGTGTCCTATCTTTGTGGTTAAAAAGAAATCAGGTAAGTGGAGACTCTTACAGTATCTGAGAGAAATTAATGAAACTATGGTCACTTTGAGGGCAATACAACCTGGCCTGCCCATCCCAGTGGCCATTCCTTCTTCTTATTATGAAATAATAATTGATCTTAAAGATTGTTTCTTCACCATCCACCTTCACCCAAGTGATTGCCACAGTTTTGCTTTTAGCCTTCCTGTAATTCATTTTAAGGGACCTATTCCCTGGTTCCTGTGGTGTGTTCTTCCACAAGGGATGGCTAGCAGCCCAGCCCTTTGCCAAAAATATGTTGCTTTAGCTGTTGACCCCCCTTCATGAAGCTTGACCTTCTGTATATGTTATAAATTATACACATGATATTCTTTTGGCTGGTTCAAATACATTATATTTTTATTATGTTATAAAGATTTAAAAAATAAGTCTTAAGCTTCATGGTCTTCAAATAGTTCCTGATAAGTTTCAGTTATGTGACCCTTATTTTTATTTGGGCTTTGAGTTAAGAAGTTCCAAAATACTTCCTCAAAGAATTCATTTAAAGGTTGATCATTTAAACACATTAAAGGATTTTCAAAGATTATTAGGAGATATTAATTGGATGCATCCTTACTTCAAATTCACCACTAGAGATCTTAAGCCTTCATTTGACATGCTTAAAGGTGATAGTGATCCAACTTCTCCTTGAAACTTAACACCTTTTGCCAGGAAAGCCCTGGAGCTAGTAGATACTGCCATTCAGCAATTTGGTGTTTCCTTTATTGATTATCAACAACCCTTGTTGTTTGTAATTGTTGCAACATCCTTTTACCCACGGGCGTATTTTGGTAGTCACAGGGGCCTCTCCTGTGGACACATCTCCCCAATTCACCCTCCCATGTTTTAACCCTCTTTCCATGTTTGGTTGCTCCCATTATTTGCTTGGGCAGAGAACAGAGCTGCCAATACTTTGGCAAAGATCCTGATAAACTAATTTTTCTCTTTAAAAAAGGACAAATAGATTGGTTGATGAAAACCACTAATGATAGGCCAATCATTTGCATTTCCTTTAGAGAAATAGATAATCACTATCCTGCAAACAAACTGTTACAGTTTGCTAAAATTCATTCCTTCATTTTTCCTGTTAGAACTCATTCAAAACCCCTTCAGGATGTTTATTTGATTTTTACTGATGGTTCCTTCACTGACATGGCTCCCGTTGTTATAGATAACCAAAGTTTTACCTTTAAAACGCCATTTAAGTCTGCCCAGCTGGTTGAATAATTTGACATTATACAAGTGTTTAAAAAATTACCTAATGATGCTTTTAAATTATATAATGATAGTGCTTATGTTGCTTTTTTCAGTTCCCTTTCTGGAGACTGTCACCTTTATTAAGCCCTCTACCAATGACACCCAACATTTCCAAGAATTACAAGATTTAATTATTGGTAGGAGTCTACACTTTTTTATTGGTCATCTTAGAATCCATTTTGATCTGCCTGGACCACTTTCCCAGGGTAATGCTTGGGCATTTGCTGCCACTCGATTTACTTTTCCAGTTTTGATTGGCTCCTTGGAACAAGCCCAAAAAGCTCATTTATTACATCATTTATATGTTCAAACTCGTTGTCTACATTTTAAAATTACCTGGGAATAGGCACAGAAAATTGATAAAGGTTGCCCAGGCTGTGTTACCTTCTTGCCTACACCCCATTTGGGAGTTAACCCTCATGGCCTAGTTCCCACTGACATTTGGTAGATGAATGTCACACACCTGCCAAGAGTTTGGCAAATCTAAATATTTACATGTTACTATTGACACATTCAGTGGATTTGTTTTGCCTCCTTATATGCTGAAGAAGCTTCAAAAACTGTGATTGCCCATGTCTTAAATTGCCTTTCCTTTATGCGCAAACCTAAGTTTATTAAGACTGACAATGGCCCTGGATATATTGGAAAAATTTCCAATTCTTTTGTTTACAATTAGATATAAAACACATTAATGGTATCCCATATAACCCACAAGGTTAGGGTATTGTTGAGAGAGCCCACCAGACCATTAAAAATACCATTCAACAATTAAGGAGTGAGTTTTACCCTACCATCAGCACTCTTTGCAATATCCTATACCATGCCTTGTTTGTTCTTAATTTTCTTGATTTAGATTCCTATGGCAGATCTGTTGCCCATTGCTTCTGGTATCCAGAGACAGATTAAAATTATGCCACAGTTATGTGTAAAGACCCCCTCACTTCTAAGTGGAATGGGCCTAACCCTGTTCTTATTTGGGGTAGGGTCTCTGTTTATATTTTTGATACAAAAGAATGGGGAACCCGATGACCCCCTGAACACCTGGCTAAACACATAAATGATGAAAAACATGCATTAGATCATGATGACAAATCCAGGATGTAGTTTTCCCTGAGACCTTTCTTTTCTTCTTTTGTCTT
Source organism: Tokudaia muenninki (assembly GCA_036184385.1). NCBI lineage: Eukaryota > Metazoa > Chordata > Mammalia > Rodentia > Muridae > Tokudaia > Tokudaia muenninki. Next base: position 38,930,738 of record BTHS01000022.1, on the reverse strand, counting down.
CCAGATAATCATTGAAAATGTCCACAGTCCTTGCCACCCTTGCATGCCTCCTACTTATGCTGACACCACAGATATCTATGGACTCAACATCCCCCTTTGCATGGTGATTTTATTTAGTTGAAAACTGGACAAATTACAGACTAAAGGGGAGATATTGACTACTGCCGATTGCCCCCCTTCAGAGTGTCAAAAGGCCATTTATTTCAGTTTTTACAGATTTCAAGTGGAGACCAGGCAGAATGTGGCCTGCCATTTGTTTCCTTTATGACCAGTATTATTTGCCATGTTTTACCAACTGGATAGAAGAGAATGTAGGGTGCCCCTGGGGTTGCTGCAAATTACATGTAGCCATTCCTTTGAGAAAAGAAGAGCTTATCATCCAGCAATGTTATAATCAAGGTAAGTTCTTTCATACAACCACAGGATATACTTGGGTTGTTTGGGACCTTTGGGATAGCTGCTGGACTTCTCATGTAAAATGAGCCATGTATATGAGCAGGAGAGAAAATCTGCCTAGTAGCAAGATTTATATCTGACACTCTCTTGTTCAAGTACAATCCACTGTCTCTTCTAACATTTTAAATACAGGACTAGAGCTTAATAGCCAGCTTTCTGTCTCTCCTGCTGCTCATCCATTTTCTTGGATTTCTCTTTTAAGGGAAGGGCTGATATTGGCCAATATTTCTGGATTGGGAAACATCTCCTCATGTTTTTTTGTGTGCCATGTTTGGCCGTCCACCCTTAGTTGCTGTCCCCTTTTCTTTTGCATTAAATTCTACAACAGTGAAATCAATGAGGACCTCTCCTATTCCTGAGGTTGGACTCTATTGGCCATTTCCAAAATTTTCTTTCTTTTATTCAGATTCTGGAGAAGGAAGATGCACTACCACTCAGTCTCTATCTTCCTATATTTTTGCCCCCAAAGGATATTTTTTTTTGGTGCAATGGCACCCTCACTAAACAATATAGATCTCTCTATGTTATGCCTCACCATTACCTTGATTCCTCAACTAAATTTTTTACCCCTGCAGAAATTTTTATGTCTTCTGAACATTTCAGAAGAGAGATACATGCATAATTTTTGCCCTTTGTAGCCAGCCTTTCCCTGACTGCCTCTGTGGTGGCCACTGGATTAGCGTGTGGAGCATTGGAACATTCCATTTTAATTACCAATAAGTTAGCTGTACAATTTCAATTAGATATAGAGGCTTCTACTGAATCACTTGCTTCCCTACAATGCCATATAACCTCACTTGCCCAACTTACCTTGCAGAATTGCCATGTCTTAGACCTTCTCACAGCAGAGAAGGGTGGTACCTGCCTTTTTCTAAAAGAAGAATGTTGCTATTATGTTAATGAATCTGGTATGATAGTATTACAGGTGCATAAACTCCATAAGCTGAGTGAAGATCTATATAGACAGACATTTTCTAGAGCTACCAATGATTGGTGAGAATGCTCCATGTTTTCCTCCTGATACCCCTTGTTGGACCCTTCTTTTGTGTGATTTTTATAGCTATTTTAGGGCCCTTTATTTTATATTGGTTGATAGGATTTATTAGACAAAAGGTTGGCCCTGTGGCATTCAAAACATACATTAGCATCCACTTGATTTGGGTGATAGAAGCCTGGCTGAGCCCTGCAATGACATTGCCCCCCAGGGGATGCATAGAAACTCAGAGCTATGCACAATGGTTTGGCACAGTGCGTACTCAAAATGGGTACCTGCAAGGTGTGTAAGGCAAAGCACTGAAGGGGAAGGACCCAACTGTCTGTGTCCGAGTCCACTGTGAAGTAAATCTGATTTGCATAGGGGTTGGTGTCAGTCCTCAGACCACTCTGTGGGGATCTTCCACCAAGTTAGGCTCTGCCACTCCTCTCTAAAAGACACCAAGAGCCGCCTAAGGTGTGGGAAAACAATCCTTTGTTCCACACAAGAGGAATCAGGTCAATATTTACCCACTCTGGTTAATGCCTGCTCGTGCATCAACAAGACCTGTAGATATCCTCCTTCTCTCCAACCTCACAAAAATTAAACAAAAAGGGAGGAGATGCCAGGAGCCAAACTGACCTTACTTTAGGTTTAGGTTCTATTTTAAAGATAGGCTTAGGTTTTGACTTCTCCTCAGCTACAGACCTTGGAGAAATCAGGTGGTTGACAGTCACTGCACCCTGCCAGAAGAAGAAACATCTTACAGCTGCCAGAGATTCACCTTGGCAGAATGCCCAGGCTTTGTGGAAAACCCCACTTGCCTAATTTCGTCCCCTGCCTGTATAAATTCCCTGAGATAATACAGTTTGTTTGACCTTGATCAGAAAACCTGTCTTGGTCTCATTCTTCCCGTCTCCTGTCCTTTCCATTCTCTCCCCTACTCTCTTAGGGTCCCCCATTGAAAACCCACACAGGCCGGGGCAGGTAATATGTGACTATGTTGATATTTACACTTACAGATGAATCCCTGTATTGATTTTCTCACTTGGTGAAGTGTTCCCATGTTGATATTCACATTTGTTCATATATCTCAGTGTTGATAGACACACTTGGTCATATATTTCACATTGCTATTCACATGTGTTCAAGTATTAACACTTGGTCATATATCCCCATGTTGCTCGTCTCAATTGGTCATGTGTCCCCATTTCAATATGGACACTTTGTCATGCATCCACTTGCTGATATAGACTCTTGGTCATTTATCCCCATGTTGATATTCACACTTGCTCATGTATCCCATTGTTGATATTCACAGGAGGTTATGTATTACTGTGTTGATATTCACACTTGAATATATACCTGTTGTTGATATTCTCACTCAAAAATGTGCCCCTGTGTTGATATTTACACTTGGTTATGGATCCCCATCTGGCTATTCTCTCTTGGTTATCTATACCCATGTTGCAATTTTCACTTGGTCACGTGTCCCTATTTTAATACTCACACTTGGTCATGTATCTCTGTGTTGATATTCACAGTTGTTCTTGTATATACTGATGATATTCTCACTTGGTCATGTGTCCCTGTGTTAATTTTTACACATGGTCATGGTCCCCGTGATGCTATTCTCACTGAGTCATGTGTCCCTAAGTTAAAATTGACTTTTGATCTTGTATTCCTTTGTTTGTTATTATCACTTGGTCATGTGTCCAAATTTTGATATTCACAATTGGTCATGTATTTCTGTATTGATATTAATGTTTGGTTACATTTTGTAGTGTTGCTCTTTTCACTTGGTCATGTGTTCCCATGTTGATATTAACACATGATCAACTATCCCCAGGTTTGATATACTCATTTAGTTATGTATCCCCATGTTGATATTCACACTTGCTCATATATCACTGTGTAGATATTCACACTGTTCACAAAATTCAGTGTTGCTCTTCTCCCTTGTTCATGTTTCACTGTTTTGCTATTTTCACTTGTTCATGTGTCCCCATGTGCATGTTCACATTTTGCCATTTATCTCAGTGTGGATATTCAGACATGTTAGTATGTCCTCATGTTGATATCCAAACTTATTCATGTATCCTAGTGTTGATATTCATCCTTGGTCATGTATACCTGTGTTGCACTTCTCGCTTGGACATGTGTCCCTATTTTGATATTCTCTATTGGTCATGTGTCCCATATTTGACATTTACACTTTATCATGGATACTCATCTTTCTATTTTCACATGATTATGAGTCCCTGTGTTGATATTTACACTTGGTCATGGATACCCATATTTATATTCTAACTTGGTCATGTGTCCCCATGTTGATATTCAGATTTGGCCATATATCTCGGTATTAATAGTCATATGTGCTCGTATATGCCAATATTGATATCCACACTTGGTCTTGTATCCCAGTGTTAATATTCACACCTGTTCACGTATAACTGTTTTGCTATTATTATGTATCTCCATATTGATATTCACACTTGGACATGCATCCTTGTGTTGCTATTCTCACTTGTTCATGGATCTTTCTGTTCATATTCACTCTTGGTTATATGTTCCTATATTGATATTCACATATGATATATGTACCTCATTTTTAGTATTTACAAATGGTCTATACACACATGTTGAAATATGCTCTTAGTCATGTATCCCAGTCTTGATATTCACACTTGGTCATGAATACCTGTGTGGATATTCTCACTTGGTTATGTGTCCTCATGGTGATATTTACATTTGAGCATGTATCTCAATGTTAATAGACACACTTGGTCATATATCTCCAAGTTGATATCCATGCGTGGTCATGTATCCCAGTTTTGATATTCACACTTACTCATGTATTGTTGTCTTGCTATTCTCACGAGGTCATGTGTCCCCATTTTGATATTCACAATTATTTATGTATTCACATGCTGCTACTCTCACTTTCTCATGTATCCCCATGTTCATATTCATATATGGTTGTGTATCACTTTATTGATATTCTCACTTGGTCATGTATCTTCATGTTGCCATTCTCACTTGGTCACATGTTCCCATTTTGACATTCACAATTGTTCATATATCCCTACGTTAATATTTACATTTTTTCATGTATCTTCATGTTGATATTCCCACTTGGTCGTTTGTCCTCTTGTTTATATTTACACTTGTTAATGTATCCTTGTGTTGATATTTTCTTATGGTCCTGTGTCCCTCTCTTGATATTTACACTTAGACATGGATCTTCTTGTTGATATTATCACTTTGATATGTGTCTACTTGTTGATATTATCATTTATTTATATATCTCAGTGTTGATTTTCACATTTGATCATATATCCCAATGTTGATAATCACACTCGGTCATAAATCCAAGTGTTAATATTCACACTTGATCATGTACACCTGTGTTACTATTTTCACCTTGTCATGTTTCCCCATGTAAATTTTCTCAAATGGTTATATATACCCATGATGATATTCACACTTGGTCATGAATCACTCTGTTGCTATTCTCACTTGGACATCTAACCCATGTTGATGTTCACACATGTTAATAAATCCCTGTGTTAAAATTCACACTTGGTCATGTATCCCGATGTTGATATTTGCACTTGTTCATTTATCTTCATGTAGATACTCACACTAGGTCATGCATCGCCATGTTCCTCTTCTCACTTTGTTATGTGCCCTTGTGTTGATATTCACACTTTATCATGGATCCCAATTTTCATATTCTCATTTGGTTGTGTGTACCCATGTTGATATTCACACTTCTTCATGTTATCTGAGTGTTGATCATCACTCTTGGTCATGTATCTCCATGTTGGTATCCAAATGTGATCATGTATTCCACTGTTGATATTGACACTTGTACTTGTATACCTGTGTTGCTATTCTCACTTGGTCATGGATCTCCATATTGATATTCATTCATGGCCATGTATTGCCATCTGGTCCTGTATCCCTGTGTGTATATTCACAATTTGCCTTGTATCTTCATGTTGATATTCACAATTGGTCTTGTATCCCCATGTTCCTAATCCCAATTTATCATGTGTCCCTGTGTTGAGGCTCACACTTGGTAATGGATACCCGTGTTGATATTCTGACTTGGTTATATGTCTGCATTTTGATAGTCACACTTGGTCATGTATCTCAGTATTGATAGTCACGCTTGGTTGGGAAGCACTGTGTTGATATTCTCATGTGGTCATGTATTGCTCTCGCATTGTTACAATTCTCACTTCGCAATGTATCCTAGTGTTGATATTTACACTTGGTCAAGTATTCATGTGTTGCTATTCACACTTGCTCTTGTAACACCATGTTGATATTCACATTTGGTTATGCATCCCCATTTTGTTCTTCTCACTTTGTCATGTACCCTTGATGATTTTCACACTTGGTCATTTATCGCAGTGATGATGTTCAGAGTTATTCCCACTGTTGTATCCCACTGTTGATATTCACACTTGGTCATGTATCCTTGTGTTGATATTCATACTTGGTCATGGATACCCATGTTGATATTCTCACTTGGTTCTCTGTGTCCCCATACTGATATTCACACTTGGTTATGTATCTCAGAGTTAATAGTTAAACTTGGTCATATATCCCCATGTTGATATCCACACTCGGTCATGGATCCCACTGATCTTATTCACACTTGCTTATGTATCCCTATTTTGATATTGACATTCGGTCACGTGTGCCAGTGTTCATATTTACACATGGTCATGGAACTCACTGTTGATGTTCACACTTGGTAATGTATACCTGTGTTGCTTTTCTCACTTGGTCATGTATTTCATATTGATATTCACACTTGGCTATGTAACCGCATGTTGATATTCACATTTAGTCATATAACCCTGTGTAGATAGACACTTTTGGTCATATATCCCAATGTCCATAGTCACACTTGGTCATGTATCCCCATGTTGCTATTCACATTTAGCTATGTATCCCTGTGTTGATATTCTCACATTAACATGTATCCCCGTATTGATGTGTACACATGGTCATGTTGCACTGTGTTGATATCAAAGTTGGGCATGTATGTTCTGTTGATATCCTCACTTGTTCATGTGTCCCAGTGCTGATATTTACACTTGGTCATGGATCCCCATGTTGATATTCTCACTGGCTCATGTGTCCCCATGTTGATATTCACATTTGGTCATTTATTTCAGTGTTGAAAGATACACTTGGTCATATATCCCTATGTATATATTCATACTTGCTCATGTATCTATGTTTTGATATTCACACTTGGGCTTGTATCCCCCGTTCATTTTCTTACTTTGTCATGTGGCCCTTTTTTGATATTTATACTTGGATTGGACCCCCATATTCCTACTATCACTTCTTCATGTGTCCTTATGTTGATATTCAAACTTGGTCATGTATTTCCCTGTTGCTACTCTCAATTGATCATGTATTCCTGTGTGGATATTCACACTTGCTCATGTATACCCATGTTGTTCTTCACACTTGGTCACGTATTTCCATGTTGATAACCACACTTATTCTTCTCACTTGATCATATATTCACATGTTGATATTCACACTTTTTCACATGTACCTGTGTTGGTTATGTATACATGTGTTTCTATTTTCCATTGGTTATGTGTCTCTATTTTGATAGTCACACATGGTGATGTATCGCCGTACTAATATTCACAATTTGTCATTTAACCCCGTGTTGATGTTCAAACTTGTTTATGCGCTGCAATGTTGATAATCACATTTGGACCTGTATCTCTGTATTGAGAGTCACACTTGATCATATATCCATATTTTGATATCCAAATTTGTTCATGTATCACAATGTTGACATTCACACTTGGTCATCAATACCTGTGTTTCTTTCCTCCCTTGGTCATGTATTCCTATTTTGATATTAAGTCTTAGAAATGTATACCAGTGTTGGTATTCTCACTTTGTTATGTATCCCATAATTGATATTTATGCTTGGTCATGGATCACCAAATTTCTATTTTCACTTGGTCGTGTGTACCCATTTTGATATATACACTTAGTCATGTATTGCAGTGATTACTTTATCACTTTGTCAGGTATACTTCTATTGATATTCTCACTCAGTTCTGTGTCCCCTGTTGATATTTACACTTGTTTATGGATACCCGTGATGATACTTTTTAACATGGTACATATACATATAATGCAGGCAAAGTACCCTTACATATAAACAACAACAAATATACTTATTTTTAAAAAGAAAACACTTGAAGTCTATTATCCTTGCCATCTGATAAGAGCAACTACCCAAATCTGACTGCAAACACTGATGCTGGAATAACCCTTCTTTTCACATCTTGTTTTGGTTTTGATGACTCAGATGACTTAGAACTTTACATATTAATGTGAAGTTCTAATTTGAGATTTTCTCCTCTTCCTTAATCTCCTGATACTTTAACTCCAGAATCCTTTGGGGCATAGTGATGGGCAGAGGAAGTAGAACTTTTTATAGAAGAACAATTAAACTAATTCACCCAATAGTTACTGACCATCTACTATATGTCAGTTATCCAAAGTATTAGAAATGTATCAATGAATAAGAGACTGTGAGGCAGGCTAGCATAGGGAATAGCTTAGCAACCTAGGACTCCTCTTGGTTGGGGCTAACAATACACTCCTATTCTTATAATGTACCCAGGAATCTTGAACAATCTAGGATTTCCGGTGGCATCAAGTTGCACATGTGTATCTCCCCAAACAATGGTCTGTTTTTCTTCCCTCAATGACCGGCAAGTATGGACAGTTTCTATGCAACTGGACTCCAGTTAAATCCTGGTAGGAAGGATGGTCTATCCTGAACTAACCTTGGATGTGAGTGTAATAAAGTCAACTGCCCTCTTAGTGAACTGTTAGGGAGAATTCCCTGTTTATGAATGTGTAAATGGTCATGCACGTGATTGAAATCAGATGTGTCATGGGAAACGGAAAATCAGTGAGCAAAACATTATAATTGAAATATGTCCGACAAAACAGAGAACCACCTGCACCATGCCTCTTAGCAACTAGTTCCTCCTTATCTTGAACCCATAAAGGGAAGTCCACAGCTTCTTGGTAGGTCCTTGAGGATTCACTCACACACATGGCTGCTGTCACTCTTGATGGCACACTTCTTTCTAATCTACACTATCTTTTCACTTTTGAAACTTATGAATAAAGTTTCTTCCCTACTTTGCAATTTGTGTGAACCTTTATTTCAAGTCTTTGAAAAGAAACCAAGAACTTTGAAACAGAATACTCAGACCCTGAACACCAGTAACCACTGGACTTTTTAAAAGAGCCCAGGAGCAGACACTTTTAGTTTGTAATTCCAACTGAAGAACAACACATCACTTGAAATCACTGCATATTTGAGCATCTTTAGATAATTTCAGTGGACTGTACAGAACACAGCACCCTTCTGTGAGCAGCCAGAACATGCTGTCTTTCCCACAATAAAATTGTGGTAAGAGGAAATCCTTTTAGGGTTATTTAAACCTCTACCCATGTGGGTTAGCTGATGCTCAAAGAATGGCTTATCGACTAGACATGGTATATCCCATGATCATATTTCAAAGGTAGAATAGGCTGTTAAGAAAGTTGTACAAAATATTTTTGAGCTTAATTAAAATTATGTAGAGTCCCATTATTCCTTTAGAATTAGACTTCCATCTAGCAATTTGTTTTGAATCTTTCTAAAGAAGAATGTTACTGGAAATAACCAATGCTACAATAAAACATCAACAATTTCTAGTTCCATTTTTTGATCACAGGAGCTTCCTCTTCTTTCATTTTACTCAGGGTACCATACCTGAAGTAGAAATGTCTGGTTTCTTAACCAACTCAGTTGTGCCATGTGATGTTTTGTTGTAAACAGACAGGTGAGAGGACATGTGATGTTTAGAAAGAATATAAATAGAACCCTACAAACAGAGTATGCTCTTGCATTGCTACACCAAGCAAGGCTTCACTGGTCTTCAATTTGTAGAGAAAAGCGCATCAAAGAACTTGTTGGTGTGTTTTGGATGATTATGGCTGCTTCCACGGAATTGTGGTAATTCAGAGGGGCCTTGCTGTTTCTGCTGATTCACATTTGGTGTTTGCTATTGACTGCTAGTGTCCTGACAATGAAGATTAGGATTGCCCTGAGGAACTACTACTTTCTTTTCTTCTATTTGCATTTTTCTTTCTAAAATTTATTTTCTATATTTTTTATTTACATTCCCAATGATTTCCCCTTTACCGGTTCCTCCCTCCTTGAAAGTCCCATAAGCCCTCTTCCCTACCCCTGTTCCCCATTCAACCCCTTTTTGCTTCGCTGTCCTAGAATTCCCCTATATCGTGTCTTTCCAGGACCAGGGTTCTCTCCTTCCATCTTCTTGGAAATCCATTGATATGTGAATTGTGTCTTCGGCATTCCAAGCTTCTGGGTTAATATCCACTTATCAGTGACTGCATACCATGTGTGTTCTTTTATTACTGGGTTACCTCACTAAGGATGATATTTTCCAGTTCTGACCATTTGCCTAAGAATTTTGTGAATTCATTGTTTTTAATTGCAGAGTAGTATTCCATTGTGTAAATATACCACATATTCTGTATCCATTACTCCATTGAGAAACATCTGGGTTCTATCCAGCTTCTGGCTATTATAAATAAGGCTGCTATGAACATAGTGGAGCATGTGTCCTTATTGCATGCCGGGGAAGCCTCTGGGTATATGCCCAGGAGTGGTATAACAAGATCCTCTGGGAGCGTCATGCCCAGTTTCCTGAGGAACTGCCAGACTGCATTCTAGAGTGGTTGTACCAGCTTGCAATCCCATCAACAGTGAAGGAATATTCTTTCTCCACATCCTCTTCAATACCTGCTGTCTCCTGTGTTTTTGCTCTTAGCCATTCTGACTGGTGTGAGATGGATTCTCAGGGTTGTTTTGATTAGCATTTTCCTAATGACTAAGGATGGTGAACATTTCATTAGGTGCTTCTCAGTCATTTGTTATTCTTCAGGTGAGAACTCTTTGATTACCTCTGTACCCCATTTTTAATAGGGTTATATGGCTCTCTGGAGTCTAACTTCTTGAGTTCTTTGTATATATTGGATATTAGCCCTCTGTGGGATGTAGGGTTGGTAAAGATCTTTTCCAAGTTTGTTGGTTGCTGCTTTGTCCTTTTGACAGTGTCCTTTGTCTTACAGAAACTTTGTAATTTTATGAGGTCCCATTTGACAATTCTTAATCTTAGAGCACAAGCTATTGGAGTTTTGTTCAGGAAATTCTCCCCTCTGCCCATATGTTCAAGGCTCTTCCCTGATTTCTTTTCTATTAGTTTCAGTGTTTCTGGTTTTATGTGGAGGTCCTTGATCCACATGGAATTGAGCTTAGTACAAGGAGATAAGAATGGATCGATTTGTGTTTTTCTGCATGCTGACCTCCAGTTGAACCAGCACCATTTGTTGAAAAGGTTATCTTTTTCCCACTGGATGGTTTTAGCTCCTTTGTCAAAGATCAAGTGACCATAGGAGTGTTGATTCATTTCTGGGTCTTCAATTCTGTTCCATTAATCTACATGCCTGTCACTGTACCAATACCATGCGGTTTTTAACACTATTGCTCTGTAGTACAGCTTGAGGTCCGGGATATTGATTCCCCCAGAAGTTCTTTTACTCTTGAGAATATTTTTAGCTATCCTGGGTTTTCTGTTATTCCAGATGAATTTTTGAATTGCTCTTTCTATGAAGAATGGAGTTGGGATTTTGATGGGGATTGCATTGAATCTGTATATTACTTTTGGTAAGATGGTCATTTTTACTATATTAATCCTGCCAATCCATGAGCATGGCAAATTTTTCCATCTTCTGAGGTCTTCTTCAATTTCTTTCTTCAGAGACTTGAAGTTCTTGTCATAAAGATCTTTCACTTCTTTGGTTAGAGTCACACCAAGATACTTTATATTGTTTGTGGCTATAGTGAAGGGTGTCATTTCTCTTATTTCTTTCTCAGCCTGCTTATCCTTTGAGTATAAGAAGGCTACTGATTTGCTTAGGTAGATTTTATATCTGGCCACTTTGCAGAAGTTATTTATCAGCTGTAGGAGTTCTCTGATGGAGTTCTTTGGGTTGCTTAAGTATACTATCATATGGTCTGCAAATAGTGATAGTTTGACTTCTTCCTTTCCAATTTTATCCCTTTTACCTCCTTTTGTTGTCTAATTTCTTTAGATAGAATTTCAAATACTGTATGGAAAAGATATGGAGAGAGAGGGCAGCCTTGTCTAGTCCCTGATTTTAGTGGCATTGCTTCAACTTTCTCTCCATTTAGATAGATGTTGGCTACTGGTTTGCTGTAAATTGCTTTTACTATGTTTAGTTCCCTTTTCAATAAGGATCAAAGTATCCATACTTTGTTCTTCTTTCTTCTTGAGCTTCCTGTGGTCTGTGAGTTGTATCTTGGGTGTTCCAAGCTTTTGGGTTCATTGTGTAAATGTACCACATCTTCTGTATCCATTCCTCTGTTGATGGACATCTACGTTCTTTCCAGTTTCTGGCTATTACAAATCAGGCTGCTATGAACATAGTGGAACATGTGTCCTTATTACATGATGGAGCATCTTCTGGGTATATGTCCAGGAGTTGTCTAGCTGGGTCCTCAGGTAGTACTATGTCCAATTTTCTCACACACCATCAAACTGATTTCCAGAGTTGTTTTACCAGCTTGCATTCCCACCCACAATGGAGGAGTGTTCCTCTTTCTCCAAATCCTCGTCAGCATTTGCTGTGCCCTGAGTTTTGGATCTTGGCCATTCTGACTGGTGTGAGGTGGAGTATCAGGGTTGTTTTGATTTGCATTTCCCTGATGATTAAAGATGGTGAACATTCCCTTAGGTGTTTCTAAGAGATCCAGAATTCCTCAGTTGAGAATTCTTTGTTTAGCTCTGTACCCCATTTTTAATAGACTTTTTTGGTTCTTTGGAGTCTAACTTCTTGAGGTCTTTTTATATATTAGTTATTAGCCCTCTACCAGATAGAGGATCTGTAAAAATCTCTTCCCAATCTTTTGGTTGCGATTTTGTCCTATTACAGTGTCCTTTGCCTTACAGAAGCTTTGCAAATTTATGAGGGTCCATTTGTCAATTCTTGACCTTAGAGCATAAGCTATTAGTGTTCTATTCAGGAAATTTTCCCCTGTGCCCATGTGCTCCAAGTTCTTCCCCACTTTCTCTTCTATTAGACTCAGTATATTTGGTTTTATGTGGAGGTCTTTGATCCACTTGAACTTGAGCTTTGTACAAGGAGATAAGAACAGAAAAATTTACATTCTTCTATATATTGACTGCCAGTTGACCCAGCACCATGTGTGGAAAATGCTGTCTTTTTTCCACTGGATGGTTTTTAGCACCTTTTCAAAAATCAAGTGACCATATGTGGGTGGATTCATTTTTAGGTCTTCAATTCTTTTTTTTTTAATTTTATTTTCTAAGTTTTTTTTTAATTTTATTTTCTAAGTTTTTTTTATATACATTCAAAATCATTTCCCCTTTCCCGTTTCCTCCCTCCCCGAAAGTACCATAAGCCCCCTTCCCTCCCTCTTTTCCCCATTCACCCCCCTCTCGCTTCTCTGTCCTGGCGTTCCCCTACATCCAGTCTTTCCAGGACCAGGGGTCTCTCCTTCCATCTTCTTAGAAATCTATTGATATGCGAATTGTGTCTAGGGTATTCCGAGATTCTGGGTTAATACCCCCTCCCTTATCAGTGACTGCATACCTGGTGTGTTCTTTTGTGATTGGGTTACCTCACTAAGGATGATATTTTCAATTTCTGACCATTTGCCTAGGAATTTCGTGAATTCATTGTTTTTAATTGCAGAGTAGTATTCCATTGTGTAAATATACCATATCTTCTGAATCCATTCCTCCGTTGAGGGACATCTGGGTTCTTTCCAGCTTCTGGCTATTATAAATAAGGCTGCTATGAACATAGTGGAGCATGTGTCCTTACTGCATGCAGGTAAAGCCTCTGGGTATATGCCCAGGAGTGGTATAGCCAGATCCTCCGGGAGTGTCATGTCCAGTTTTCTGAGAAAACGCCAGACTGCTTTCCAGAGTGGTTTTACCAGCTTGCAATCCCACCAGCAGTGGAGGAGTGTTCCTCTTCCTCCACATCCTCGCTACTAACTGCTGTCTCCTGTGTTTTTGATCTTAGCCATTCAGACTGGTGTGAGATGGAATCTCAGGGTTGTTTTGATTTGCATTTCCCTAATGACTAAGGATGATGAACATCTCTTTAGGTGCTTCTCGGCCATTAGATATTCTTCAGGTGAGAACTCTTTGTTTAGCTCTGTACCCCATTTTTTATTAGGGTTACTTGCCTCTCTGGAGTTTAACTTCTTGAGTTCTTTGTATATATTGGATATTAGCCCTCTGTCAGATGTAGGGTTGGTAAAGTTCATTTCCCAGTTAGTTGGTTGTCGCTTTGTCTTTTTGACAGTGTCTTTTGCCTTGCAAAAACTTTGTAATTTAATGAGGTCCCATTTGTCAGTTCTTGATCTTAGAGCATAAGCTATTGGAGTTCTATTCAGGAAATTCTCCCATGTGCCCATATGTTCAAGGTTCTTCTCTAGTTTCCTTTCTATTAGTTTCAGTGTGTCTGGTTTTGTGTGGAGGTTCTTGATCCATTTGGAATTGAGCTTAGTGCAAGGAGATAAGAATGGGTCAATTTGCATTCTTCTGCATGTTGACCTCCAGTTGAGCCAGCACCATTTGTTGAAAAGGCTATCTTTTTTCCACTGGATGGTTTTAGCTCCTTTGTCAAAGATCAAGTGACCATAGGAGTGTGGATTCATTTCTGGGTCTTCAATTCTGTTCCATTGATCTACATGCCTGTCACTGTACCAATACCATGCGGTTTTTAACACTATTGCTCTGTAGTACAGCTTGAGGTCCGGGATACTGATTCCCCCAGAGGTTCTTTTACTCTTGAGAATAGTTTTAGCTATTCTGGGTTTTCTGTTATTCCAGATGAATTTTTGAATTGCTCTTTCTAACTCTATGAAGAATTGAGTTGGGATTTTGATGGGGATTGCATTGAATCTGTATATGGCTTTTGGCAAGATGGTCATTTTTATTGTATTAATTCTGCCAATCCATGAGCTTGGCAGATTTTTCCATCTTCTGAGGTCTTCTTCAATTTCTGTCTTCAGAGACTTGAAGCTCCTGTCATACAGATCTTTCACTTGTTTGGTTAGAGTCACACCCAGATACTTTATATGGTTTGTGGCTATCGTGAAGGGTATCATTTCTCTTACTTCTTTCTCAGCCTTCCTATCTTTTGAGTATAGCAAGGCTACTGACTTGCTTGAGTTGATTTTATATCCGGCCACTTTGCTGAAGTCGTTTATCAGCTGTAGGAGTTCTCTGGTGGAGTTCTTTGGGTCACTTAAGTATACTATCATATCGTCTGCGAATACTGATAGTTTGACTTCTTCCTTTCCAATTTGTATCCCTTTGAATTATTTTTGTTGTCTAATTGCTCTAGCTAGAACTTCAAGTACTATATTGCAAAGATATGGAGAGAGAGGGCAGCCTTGTCTAGTCCCTGATTTTAGTGGAATTGCTTCAAGTTTCTCTCCATTTAGGTTGATGCTGGCTACCGGTTTGCTGTAAATTGCTTTTACTATGTTTAGATATGGGCCTCGAATTCCTGATCTTTCCAAGATCTTTAGCATGAAAGGATGATGAATTTTGTCAAATGCTTTCTCAGCATCTAATGAGATGACCATGTGGTTTTTTACTTTGAGACTATGTTGTGGATTACATTGATGGATTTCCTTATATTGAACCATCCCTGCATCCCTGGGATGAAGCCTACTTGATCGTAGTGAATGATCGTTTTGATGTGTTCTTGGATTTGGTTGGCAAGAATTTTATTGAGTATTTTTGCATCGATATTCATAAGAGAGTTTGGGCTGAGATTCTCTTTCTTTGTCGGATCTTTGTGTGCTTTTGGTATTAGTGTAATTGTGGCTTCATAGAACGAGTTGGGTATTGTTCCTTCTGTTTCTATTTTGTGGAACAGTTTGAAGAGTATTGGTGTTAGGTCTTCTTTGAAGGTCTGATAGAATTCTGCACTAAAACCATCTGGACCTGTGCTTTTTATTGGTTGGAAGACTTCCAATGACAACTTCTATTACTTCAGGGGTTATAGGGCGGTTTAGATGGTCTATTTGATCCTGATTTAATTTTGGTATTTGATATCTGTCAAGGAAATTGTCCATTTCCTCGAGATTTTCTAGTTGTGTTGAATACAGGTTTTTGTAGTAGGATCTGATGATTTTTTGAATTTCCTCGGTTTCTGTTGTTATCTCTCCATTTTCATTTCTGATTTTATTAATTTGGATACTGTCTCT
This sequence comes from Tokudaia muenninki, assembly GCA_036184385.1. NCBI lineage: Eukaryota > Metazoa > Chordata > Mammalia > Rodentia > Muridae > Tokudaia > Tokudaia muenninki. The sequence continues at coordinate 38,914,887 of BTHS01000022.1, read as the reverse complement.
GTGCCCTCTGGTTAGTCTGGCTAAGGGCTTATCTATCTTGTTGATTTTCTCAAAGAACCAACTCCTTGTTTTGTTGATTCTTTGTATGGTTTTATTTGTTTCTACTTGATTGATTTCCCCCCTAGATGGAGAGACCACGATATTCCATGATAAAACCAAATTTTCACAATATCTTTCCACAAATCCAGCCCTGCAAAGGATAATAGGTGGAAACCGCCAATACAGGGAGAGAAACAGCACCCTGGAAAAAATGAGATAGTAACTTTCTTGCTTCAAACCCAAAAGTAGATAACCACTCAAACATAAAGATAGCATCAAGAATGGCAGGTGGCAATAATCACTATGCCTTAATCTCTCTTAATATCAATGGTCTCAATTCCCCAATGAAAAGACATAGACTAGCAGACTGGATACGTAAACAGGACCCTGCATTTTGCTGCATGCAGGAAACGCACCTCAGTGTCAAAGACAAACACTACCTCAGAGTAAAAGGTTGGAAAACAATTTTACAAGCAAATGGCCCCAAGAAACGAGCCAGAGTTTCCATCCTAATATCAGATAAAATTGATTTTCAACCTAAAGTCATCAAAAAAGGCACAGAAGGTCACTACATACTGATTAAAGGAAAAATCCACCAAGAAGAACTCTCAATTCTGAATATCTATGCTCCAAATGCAAGGGCACCCTCATTCGTAAAAGAAACTTTACTAAAGCTCAAAACACACATCGAACCTCACACAATAATAGTGGGTGACTTCAACACCCCGCTCTCTGAAATGGATCGTTCAGGAAAGCAGAAACTAAACAGGGACACAGTGAATCTAATTGAAGCCTTGGACCAAATGGAACTAACAGATATATATAGAACATTTCATCCTAGAGCTAAAGAATACACCTTCTACTCAGCACCCCATGGCACTTTCTCCAAAATCGACCATATAATTGGTCACAAATCAGACTTCAACAGATATAAGAAGATAGAACTAATCCCATGCCTCCTATCCGATCACTATGGAATAAGGGTGGTCTTCAATGGCAACAAAAACAAAAGAAAACCCACATACACATGGAGGCTGAACAATGCTCTACTCAATGATAACTTGGTCAAGGTGGAAATAAAGAAAGAAATCAAAGACTTTTTGAAATTTAATGAAAATGAAGGCACAACATACCCTAATTTATGGGACACAATGAAAGCAGTGCTAAGAGGAAAATTCATAGCCCTGAGTGCCGCCAAAAAGAAACGGGAGACAGCATACACTAACAGCTTAATGGCACACCTGAAAGCCCTGGAACAAAAAGAAGCAAATACACCAAAGAGAAGTAGAAGGCAGGAAATCATCAAACTCAGGGCTGAAATCAATCAAGTAGAAACAAATAGGTCTTCAATTCTATTCCATTCATCTTCCTGCTTGTCTTTGTACCAATACCATACAGTTTTTTAACACTATTTCTCTGTAATATAGCTTGAGGTGAGGGATGGTGGTTCCATCAGAAGTTCTTTTACTGTTGTGAATAATTTTTGCTATCCTGGGTTTTTTTTCTTATTTCATATAAATTTGGAAATTGCTCTTTTCAACTCTATGAAGAATTGATTTGATTTTTGATGGGGATTGCATTGAATCTGTAGACTGGTTTAGGAAAGATGGTCAATTTTACTATATTAACCCTGCCAATCTATGAGCATGAGAGATCTTTCCAATTTCTGAGGTCTTCTTCAATTTCTTTCTACAGAGACTTGAAATTCTTGTCATACACATCTTTCACTTGCTTGGTTAGAGTCACATCAAGTTATTTTATAGAATTTGTGGCTATTGTGATGGGTATCATTTCCCTTATTTCACTGTAAGCCTCTTTATCCTTTGAATATAGGAAGGCCACTGATTTGTTTGAGCTAATTTTATATCCAGCCACTTTGATGAAGTTGTTTATCAGGTTTATGAGTTCTCTGGTTGAATTATTGGGGTCACTTAAGTAACTATCATATAATCTGTGAATAGTGATACATCTTCCTTTCCAATTTGAATCACTTTAACCTGCTTTTCTTGTCTTATTGTTCTGGCTAGGACTTTGAGTACTATACTGAACAGGTAGGGAGAGAATGGGCAGCATTGTCTAGTCCCCGATATCAGTGGGATTGCTTCAAGTTTCCCTCCACTATATTTCATGTTGGCTACTGGTTTGCTGCATATTGTTTTTACTATGTGTAGGTATGGGCTTTGAATTCCTGATATTTCCAAGACTTTTATCACAAAGAGGTGTTGGATTTAGTCAAATGTTTCTCAGCATCTAATGAAATGATCATGTTTTTTTTTAACTTTGAGTTTGTTTGTATAGTGAATTACATTGATGAATTTCTGTATATTGAACCATCCATGAGTTCCTGGAATGAAGACTACTTGATCATGGTGGATGATGTTTTTGATGTGTTCTTGGATTCAGTTGGCAAGAATTTTATTGATTATTTTTGCATTGAAATTCATAGGGGAAATTGGTCTAAAGTTCTCTTTCTTTGATGGGTCTTTCTGTTGTTTAGGTATCAGAGTAATTGTGGCTTCATAAAACGAGTTGGGTAGTGTTCCTTCTGTTTCTATTTTGTGGAGTAATTTGAAGAGTGTTGGTGTTAAGTCTTCTTGAAACATCTGGTAGAACTCTGCATTGAACCCATCTAGTCTTGGGGGGTTTTTTTTGGTTGGAAGACTGTTAATGACTGCTTTTATTTCTTTAGGGTGTATGGGATTGTTTAGATCATTTATCTGATCCTGATTCAGCTTTGGTACCTGATATCTGTCTAGAAAATTGTCCACTTCATTTAGATTTTCCACTTTTCTTGAGTATAGGCTTTTGTAGTAGGATCTGATGATATTTTGGATTTCCTAAATATCTGTTTGTTTGTCTCCCTGTTCATTTCTGATTTTGCTAATTTAGATATTGTCTCTGTGCCCTATGGTTTGTTAAGCTAAAGGTTTATCTATCTTGTTGATGTTTTTAAAGAACCAGTTCCTGGTTTGGTTGATCCTTTATAGTTCTTTTTGTTTCTACTTGGCTGATTTCCTGCAGTTTATTTCCTGAGTTTATTTCCTGCAGTCTACTCCTCTTGGGTGTATTTGCTTCTTTTTGTTCTAGAGCCTTCAGCTGTGCTGTCATGCTGTTTGTGTAGACTCTTTCCCGTTTCTTTTTGGAGGCACTCAGAGCTATGTGTTTTCCTCTTAGCACTGCTTTCATTGTGTCCCATAAATTAGGGTATATGGTGCCTTCATTTTCATTAAATTATAAAAAGTCTTTAATTTCTTTCTTTATTTCTTACTTGACCTACTTATCGTTGAGTAGAGTGTTGTTCAATTTTCATGTGTATGTGGGCTTTCTTTTGTTTTTCTTGTTATTGAAGACCAGTCTTACTCCTTGGTGATCTGATAGGGTGCATGGGATTATTTCAATTTTCTTATACCTGCTGAGGTCTGTTTTGTGACTAAGTATATGGTGAATTTTTGAAAAGGTATCAGGAGGTGCTGAGAAAAAGGTATATTCTTTTGTTTTGGAATAAAATGTTCTATAGATATCTGTTAAATCCATTTGTTTCACAACTTCTGTTAGTTTCAATGTTTCTCTGTTTAGATTGTGTTTCTGTGATCTGTCCATTGATGAGAGTGGGGTGTTGACATCTACTACTCTTATGGTGTGGGGTGCATTGTGTGCTTCAAACTTTATTAAAGTTTCTTTTATGAATGTTGTTGCCCTTGCATTTGGAGAATATATGTTCAGAATTGAGAGTTCATCTTGGCAGATTTTATCTTTGATGAGTATGACGTGTCCTTCCTTATCATTTTTGATTACTTTAGGTTGAAAGTTGATTCTATTCGATATTAGGATGGCTACACCAGGTTGTTTTTTCGGACCATTTGCTTGGAAAATTGTTTTCCAGCTTTTTCCTCTGAGGTAGTGTCTGTCTTTGTGCCTGAGGAAGGCTTCTTGTATGCAACAGAATGTTGGGTACTGCTTATGTATTGAGTATTTCAGTTTATGTTTTTATTGGAGTATTGAGTCTGTTGATTTTAAGAGATTTTAAGGAGAAGTGATTGTTGCTTCCTGGTTTTTTGTTGTTGTTGTTAGAGGTGGAGTTCTGCTTGTGTGACTCTCTTCTTTTTGGTTTGTTAAAAGATGATTAATTTCTTGCTTTTTCAAGTGTGTATTTTCCTTCCTTTTGTTTCTGTTTTCCATCCATTATCCTTTGAAGGGCTGGATTTGTGGAAAGATACTGTGTAAACTTGTTTTTGTCATGGAATACCTTGGTTTCTCCATCTATGGTAATTGAGAGTTTTGCTGGGTATAGTAGCCTGGGGTTGGCATTTTGTTCCCTTAGGGTCTGTATGACATTTGTCCAGGTTCTTCTGGCTTTCATAGTCTCTGGCGATAATTCTGTTTTATTTCTTATAGGTTTACCCTTATATGTTACTTGACTTTTCCCTTACTGCTTTTAATATTCTTTCTTTGTTTAGTTCATTTGGTGTTTAATTATTATTTGATGGGAGAAATTTTTTTTTGCAGTTTGAATCTGAGTATATTTTGCAGCTCTCAAGCAAGGATTTTTATACATGAAAAACAGATTATTACAATTCTAAAATATGTGTCCGTTGAAGCAGTTGCAAAGAATAATTATCATAATCATTTGACACAAGAAGATACAAAACACGATACTTTAAAACTAAGAGGGCACTAGTGGCATATATATGTTGGTGGTAACCTATACCCATGGGTGTGATATTTCCCAAGCAGTGAGCTTAGAGAACCAATTACGAATAGAACAGATAACATCGTAATCACTAAGCAGAATAAAATACAAAAAATCACCTATAGTTAATGACAAACTTTCAGGAGCAACTTTAAAAAGTCTTCAAAGGCACTTGATTATGGCCCCTAGGTCCTGACCAAGTTAATAAATTTCCATGAGTAATCCTTATCTAACATCTAGTTTCTGTCTTATTGAATATTCTCAAAGTTCAATTTAAAACTATACTTAAACAATGCTTTCCATACCACAATGTCTTATGCCTCAGTCTGTGGAACTTGTCACACAGAATCTACTGGGGTTGGTGTGGCAAGGCCAAATTATTTGCGGGGATTTTTGAGACTTTCTTTGTCAATGCAACTAATGTAAACCTCTTTACCTTAACCTCAAAGAGACTCTTCAGACAAGGGTAATAGGTAGCAACATACTTTGCCAAAACATAAGAAAATCTCCAGAGTTGAAATAAGCCTAAGCACCCCTGTCTATCATATTCTTACTCCAATGGCCTTATAACCCCCACTTAATTCATGATTATATTCATTAGGTTTCTCTCCATCATGTGTTCTTTTATGTCTTTGGAGACTTCTCCCTTGTGAGTAGGCTTTACCACATTGACTACATTTATAAAGTTTCTCTCCAGTATGTATTCTTTTATGTCTTCCTACATGATTGGGGCTTGCAAAGGTATTACCACATTGATTACATTCATAAGGTTTCTTTCCAGTGTGTGTTCTTTTATGACATTGGAAAACACTGGGTATTGCAAAGGTTTTAACACATTGATTACATTCATAGGCTTTCTTTCCAGTATGTATTCTTTTATAAAACTGGAGAGTAGTGTGACATGAAAAGGCTTTACCACATTAAATACATTCATAAGGTTTCTCTCCAGTGTGTGTTCTTTTATGATATTGGAGAACACTTGGTATTGCAAAGGCTTTACTACACGGATTACATTCATAAGGTTTTTATCCAGTATGTATTCTTTTATGGTATTTGAGATAAGTGGGTCTTGCAAAGGTTTTACCACATTGATTACATTCATATGGTTTCTCTCCAGTATGTATTCTTTTATGTATTCCTAGATGACTGGGGCTTGCAAAGGTTTTACCACATTGAATATAATCATAAGGTTTTTCTCCAGTATGTCTTCTTTTATGTCTTCGTAGATGACTGGTTTTTGCAAAAGCTTTACTACATTGATTACATTCATAAGGTTTCTCTCCCATATGCATTCTTTTATGATATTTGAAAGTACTGTAACTTGTAAAAGCTTTCCACATTGATTACTTTCACAAAGTTTCTCTCCAGTATGAGTTCTTTTATGATATCAGAGACTACTGTGACCTGCAAAGACTTTACCACTTTGATTGCATTCATAAGGTTTCTCCCCAATATGTATTCTTTTACGATATTGGAGATAACTGGGTCTTGCAAAGGCTTCATCACATTGATTAGATTCATAGGGTTTCTCTCCACTATGACTTCTTATGTGCCTTTCATATCTTCTAGACCTTCCACAATGTCTTTCAATATGATGATCTTCCCAATTGTAGCCTGTAGTGGTGAGTTTCAGGTAGGATTCCAACATCACATCTTTGTAGAGCCTCTTCTGGGAAGGATCCAGCAAAACCCAATCTTCCCCAGTGAAGTTCACATGCATATTATCATAAGTCACTGCATCCATGTCTGGATTTTAGAGCTTCCCTGAGAATTTTTTTCTGGTCCAATGTGTTTGGAGTTCTGTAGGCTTCTTGTATGTTCATGGGCATCTCTTTCTTTAGGTTAGCGAAGTTTTCTTCTACAATTTTGTTGAAGACTTTTACTAGCCCTTTAAGTTGGAAATCTTCACTCTATTCTATACCTATAATCATTAGGTTTGGTCTTCTCATTTTGTCCTGGATTTCCTAAATGTTTTGGGTCAGGAGCTTTTTGTATTTTGCATTTTCTTTGACTCTTGTGTCAGTGCTTTCTATGGTATCATTGGCATCTGAGATTCTCTCTTCTATCTCTTGTATTTTATTGTTGATGCTTGGATCCATAATTCCTGACTTCTTTCCTAGGTTTTCTATGTCCAGAGTTGTTTCCCTTTTTCATTTCTTTATTGTGTCTACCTGTATTTTTATATCCTGAATGGTTTTGTTCAATTCCTTCATATGTTTTGTTGTGCTTTCTTGTAATTCTTTAAGGGCTTCTACCTGTTTACCTGTGTTCTATTGTATTTCTTAGGGGAGTAATTTATGTCCTTCTTGAAGCCCTCTATAAGCATCATGAGCTGTGATTTTAAATCCAAATATTGCTTTTCCGATGTGTTGAGGTATTCAGGACTTTCTGTTGTGGAAGAATTGGGTTCAGATGGTGCCATATTGCCTTGATTTCTGTTGGTAACCTTCCTACATTTGCCTTCCCCATCTGGTTATCTCTAGTGTTAGTTGGTCCTGCTGTCTTGTCCCTCCTGTTGGCCTGCAAACCTGTCTCAGCACCCCTCGGCAACCTGGTCTCCATTAGCACAGAGTACTGTGGCACTGCCCAGGTACTGGCGCAGGTGAGGCTCTGTCGAATCCTGTTTCAGCTGTTCTGGCACTCTGATGTTCCCTGTGCCAATGGCTGTACATGCCTGCTCAGTCACAGGAGGGAAGATGGAGGCTTCACCTCTAAACATGGGAGTCAGATCAGTCCATGCAGAGAAGTTCTCCCCTAGAATTATCAGTGCAAAAGCATCTGTGGCACTGCCCAGATCCTGGATCCAGGTGGGCCTGGATGTACCTGTCCTGGCACTTCTAGCACTCAGGTGTTCCCTCTGCTCCTGGCTGTATCTGCCTGCTCAGTTGAAGGGCCCCAATTTCCTTAATATATTTATCCCTGAGAAGTAGAATAGGCTTCTTGGACTAGGCATTTTTCTTGTCCTTTGAGAAGTCCTGAATGAGAGCTAAGTAAAGGGTATAGGTTACCACCAACATATGTGTGCCACTAGTGCCCTCTTAGTTTTAAAGTATCATGCTGATTATGTGGTGGTTCACAGATAACATAGCTGTTCAGAATTGTTGGTTGCTTCCCCCTTTTGGATGCTTGTCTTCATGAAGGGCAGTCCTCCTGAAAAATAGTCCTCCAGGAGAAAGATTTCATTTCAGTTCTAGTTGGGGGCAACTGGGGTTGGGATGAAATTCTGACTAGGTTAGTAAATACATAAGCAACTGTTTGATTGACTGGGCATTGGCAGGACATGTGCCTATCCAGCATTCTCCCACAAGTGCATCCCTGGTAAATAGGATGTGAGGCAAACTGAGAAACCGCCCCCTGTCATGTGATTCTGAGGCCTGTCCTCAAACAGAACTATAGAAGTTTCATGCTGTCCTCAGCTTCTTTGGATCTGAAGTAACCATGCAAATTTTATGAAGACCTTGAACCAAATACAGCCTTGCATTTGCACCTAGAGAGAGCCTACATCACCATTGTGAAGCAGACTTGGAAAGTTTGAATAGTGAGACTTCTTGACCAGCGTTTTTATAGATGTTCCTTTTATTTTGCAGTGTGGGTGGATTGGAAAGGACTTGCTGAAAATGTGCTAATTGCTGTTGAAAGTGCATAGGTGTCAGGAGTGGGCTTTATGTGGTTGGAAGGATGTCTCAGCAGTTGGGAACACTAACTTTGGTATATATGTATATGGTAAAAGAGCTACATGAAAAATAAGTAAGTAAATAAATGAATAAATGTAATGCTAAGTGTAAATATTTACTGTAGAACTTATATGTAAAATTCTTTCTCGAGTTTCCTCTGAGACTCCTTTCACACATGTAGGTAGCACTTAAATCCATTGAAACACATTTCCAGGATACTCACTCACAGGTGGTTTGGGTTCAGTATCTCTTATAGACAGTCTTTGAATGCATGCGTCTAGTTGCATGAATATAGTTATTTGTTACTTGTGGGTGAGGTGCAGAGCTGAGGAGCTTCACATGACCTGAGAATGGTGACATGTCTTGGTTTCAGTCCTTTTTAAAGCTACCATGGGACCAATGGCCTCAGAAGCCATAAAAACCATCACTGTTCAGTATTTTAGATAAGGCTCCTTGTGATCACATCCTCACCTTGATATTCCTAAGGTAAGAGAAAGACATTGGTGGGTATATGAATATGATTGTGTGTTCCTGTACCAAAAGATAAAGACTCCATGGTCCCAAGCATACTAGAAAAGCATTCTAGCACTGACTTACATCCCTGGTCAACAGAATTCCACAATGTGACTCTGTTTTGGAGATCTCACATAGTATGACCAAAATGACAGAGTAAAGTAATTTCAAGAAAAGAAAATTTTAAGAGGAAACACAGAAACATACTATACTAAGGCCACAAATAGTAGACCAATGAGTGTTAGTCATCAAAAATGCTAATCTGTCATTTATTATAGCTTTAATTGAAAAATGTCAAAAACATATTAAGATATGAGAACAGCCCTGATTTGCTGTAGTTGTTGCCTGTCTGCTCTCATGGATACTTAGGGAAAGATACTGTTATTTGTAGGTATGCATGTGAGTCCATGTATGTGAATGCAATGTTTCCCATCATTTCTATGTCACTTTGGCACATGGAATTGGATTTACTTACTTGCTTTGAGCCCAATCCCTACCACATTCTGCAGAATTATTGCTGCTGGATCTTGGAGGATGGGAACAACCTTCCCTGACACATGTTGTTGGAATGCATGGTGCAAGCATGACCAGTATATATATGTAAGGATTTGGAACAAGAGAGCTTCTGTTTGAACCTTCCCACTGACAATTCCTAAGGACTGACTTTTGGGCTCATTGGAGAACTCATTCATGTTCTGTCAAATGGGTTTTATTCCACCCTGCTTCACCAATATGGCTGCTGTCAGGAGGGAATGAACTACACAAATGATTGCATATTATTGACTGTGAAGTCTATTGTAGAATGTGATGGCAGTATTCTTCAAGGGGCACAGGAAATGATTACAGTATCATAAGAGCCATCTTCCATCTGTCTTTCTTCCAGTCAAAAAACAGTGATTATAAAAGGAACAAAATAAACTTCAATCACCGCAATCATGAGAGAGTGCCAGAGAGCAGCTTAAACCAGAACACTGCTGAACTAGACTCCAATACCCCTGGGTTCTCCCAAGAGGAGGACTATGAAGTGTTCCAGGGCAAAGATCCTTACTCCGACATTAGCAACATCTTGAAGGAGGCTCATTTCTACAGCCTCCAGCAGAAAGGATACTATATGACATGATAGCCTAGGCATCCTCCTTTACTGTTTATAAAATTCAATGGCCTTCATGCAAAGCAGTTTTGCTTTTGTCTGTGTTTTCAGTAAGATGTCAATGGGCATTGTATTCTTTGGTTGTTTTGTCCCACCACTGCAATCTGAAAGGGACATTTATGAGAGTTTTATATGTTTTCTGTCAAGTCTGATGTCCTATTCATGTTAAAATAGCAGCATGAGGACTTCCCCTGAGACTGAATGGATTACATATCTAATCCAGGTTCATTTCCAAGTTGATCATTTAGGGTTTACATGTTGAATGTCATTCCAAAATGTGTTTTACTTATTTTGAAAAATTAACCGTCCTGGTTAAGTTTGTGTAGTGTTCCTTGAAATGTAAAAGAACAAAGTATCAGAGGCCAACAATAAACGAGTAGTGAGTATTGGGGAACAAGAGAAGTGTGGGTGGCTTGCTCTCATTCTAATATGGACATGGGCTGATCCTCGGAAGGGAATTATCTACAGATATCCTTCTCTACCTATACTGGTACAAACATCAGCCGAAATAGGCTGTATACTTGAAGCCTGTGTCTAGTAACTGAGTCTTTGTATGTCTTTTTTTTTAATTTTATTTTCTTTTCTAAGTTTTTTTTATTTACATTCAAAATCATTTCCCCTTTCCCATTTTCTCCCTCCCCGAAAGTCCCATAAGCCCCCTTCCCTCCCTCTTTTACCCATTCAACCCCCTCTCGCGTCTCTGTCCTGGCATGCCCATACATCCAGTCTTTCCAGGACCAGGGGTCTCTCCTTCCATCTTCTGGGAAATCTATTGATATGTGAATTGTGTCTAGGGTTTTCCGAGATTCTGGGTTAATATCCCCTTATCAGTGACCGCATACCATGTGTGTTCTTTTGTGATTGAGTTACCTCACTAAGGATGATATTTTCAAGTACTGACCATTTGCCTAGGAATTTCGTGAATTCATTGTTTTTAATTACAGAGTAGTATTCCATTGTGTAAATATACCACATCTTCTGAATCCATTCCTCCGTTGAGGGACATCTGGGTTCTTTGCAGCTTCTGGCTATTATAAATAAGGCTGCTATGAACATAGTGGAGCATGTGTCCTTATTGCATGTAGGTAAAGCCTCTGGGTATATGCCCAGGAGTGGTATAGCCAGATCCTCTGGGAGTGTCATGCCCAGTTTTCTGAGGAACCGCCAGACTGCTTTCAAGAGTGGTTGTACCAGCTGCAATTCCACCAACAGTGGAGCAGTGTTCCTCTTTCTCCTCATCCTCGCCAACAACTGCTGTCTCCTGTGTTTTTGATCTTAGCCATTCTGACTGGTGTGAGATGGAATCTCAGGGTTGTTTTGATTTGCATTTCCCTAATGACTAAGGATGATGAATATCTCTTTAGGTGCTTCTCAGCCATTAGATATTCTTCAGGTGAGAACTCTTTGTTTAGCTCTGTACCCCATTTTAATAGGGTTACTTGCCTCTGGAGTTTAACTTCTTGAGTTCTTTGTATATATTGGATATTAACCCTCTGTCGGATGTAAGGTTGGTAAAGATCATTTCCCAGTTAGATGGTTGCTGCTTTGTCTTTTTGACAGTGTCTTTTGCCTTGAAAAAACTTTGTAATTCAATGAGGTCCCATTTGTCAGTTCTCGATCTTAGAGCATAAGCTATTGAAGTTCTATTCAGGAAATTCTCCCCTGTGCCCATATGTTCAAGGTTCTTCCCTAGTTTCCTTTCTATTAGTTTCAGTGTGTCTGGTTTTGTGTGGAGGTCCTTGATCCACTTATAATTGAGCTTAGTGCAAGGAGAAAAGAATAGGTCAATTTGCATTCTTCTGCATGTTGACCTCCACTTGAGCCAGCAACATTTGTTGAAAAGGCTATCTTTTTTCCAATGGATTGTTTTAGCTCCTTTGTCAAAGATCAAGTGACCATAGGAGTGTGGATTCATTTCTGGGTCTTCAATTCTGTTCCATTGATCTACATGCCTGTCACTGTACCAATACCATGCGGTTTTTAACACTATTGTTCTGTAGTACAGCTTGAGGTCCGGGATACTGATTCCCCCAGAAGTTCTTTTACTCTTGAGAATAGTTTTAGCTATCCTGGGTTTTCTGTTATTCCAGATGAATTTTTGAATTGCTCTTTCTAAATCTATAAAGAATTGAGTTGGGATTTTGATGGGGATTGCATTGAATCTGTATACTGCTTTTGGCAAGATGGTCATTTTTACTACATTAATTCTGCCAATCCATGAGCATGGAAGATTTTTCCATCTTCTGAGGTCTTCTTCAATTTCTTTCTTCAGAGACTTGAAGTTCTTTTCATACAGATCTTTCTCTTGTTTGGTTAGAGTCACACCAAGATACTTTATATGGTTTGTGGCTATCGTGAAGGTATCATTTCTCTTACTTCTTTCTCAGCCTGCTTATCCTTTGAGTATAGGAAGGCTACAGACTTGCTTGAGTTGATTTTATATCAGGCCACATTGCTGAAGTTGTTATCAGCTGTAGGAGTTCTCTGGTGGAGTTCTTTGGGTCGCAGAAGTATACTATCATATCGTCTGCAAATAGTGATAGTTTTACTTCTTCCTTTCCAATTTGTTTCTCTTTGAACTATTTTTGTTGTCTAATTGCTCTACCTAGAACTTCAAGTACTATATTGAAAAGATATGGAGAGAGAGGGCAGCCTTGTCTAGTCCCTGATTTTAGTGGGATTACTTCAAGTTTCTCTCCATTTAGATTGATGTTGGCTACTGGATTGCTGTAAATTGCCTTTACTATGCTTAGATATGGGCCTCAAATTCCTGATCTTTCCAAGACCTTTAGCATGAAAGGATGCTGAATTTTGTCAAATGCTTTCTCAGCATCTAATGAAATGACCATGTGGCTTTTTTCTTTGAGACTGTTTATATAGTGGATTACATTGATGGATTTCCTTATATTGAACCATCTCTGCATCCCTGGGATGAAGCCTGCTTGATCGTAGTGAATAATCATTTCAATATTCATAAGAGAGATTGGCCTGAGATTCTCTTTCTTTGTCGGATCTTTGTGTGCTTATGGTATTAGCGTAATTGTGGCTTAATAGAATGAGTTGGTTAGTGTTCATTCTGTTTCCATTTTGTGGAACAGTTTGAAGAGTATTGGTGTTATGTCTTCTTTGAAGGTCTGATAGAATTCTGCACTAAAACCATCTGGACCTGTGCTTTTTTTGGTTGGAAGACTTCCAATGATGACTTCTATTTCTTCAGGGGTTATAGGACGGTTTAGATGGTCTATTTGATCCTAATTTAATTTTGGTATTAGATATCTGTCAAGGAAATTGTCCATTTCCTCGAGATTTTCTAGTTGTGTTGAATACAGGTTTTTGTAGTAGGATCTGATGATTTTTTGAATTTCCTCAGTTTCTGTTGTTATCTTTCCCTTTTCGTTTCTGATTTTATTAATTTGGATACTGTCTCTGTGCCCTCTGGTTAGTCTGGCTAAGGGCTTATCTATCTTGTTGATTTTCTCAAAGAACCAACTCCTCGTTTTTTGATTCTTTGTATAGTTTTATTTGTTTCTACTTGATTGATTTCAGCCCTGAGTTTGATGATTTCCTGCCTTCTAATCCTCTTGGGTGTATTTGCTTCTTTTTGTTCCAGGGCTTTCAGGTGTGCCATTAAGCTGTTAGTGTATGCTGTCTCCCGTTTCCTTTTGGCGGCACTCAGGGCTATGAATTTTCCTCTTAGCACTGCTTTCATTGTGTCCCATAAATTAGGGTATGTTGTGCCTTCATTTTCATTAAATTTCAAAAAGTCTTTGATTTCTTTCTTTATTTCCACCTTGACTGAGTTATCATTGAGTAGAGCATTATTCAGCCTCCAAGTGTATGTGGGTTTTCTTTTGTTTTTGTTGCCATAGAAGACCACCCTTATTCCATAGTGATCTGATAAGAGGCATGGGATTAGTTCTGTCTTCTTATAGCTGTTGAGGTCTGATTTGTGACCAATTATATGGTCGATTTTGGAGAAGGTACCATGAGGTGCTGAGAAGAAGGTGTATTCTTTAGCTCTAGGATGAAATGTACTATATATATATATATATCTGTTAGTTCCATTTGGTCCAAGGCTTCAAGTAGATTCACTGTGTCCCTGTTTAGTTTCTGCTTTCCTGAACTATCCATTTCAGAGAGCAGGGTGTTGAAGTCACCCAATATTATTGTGTGAGGTGCGATGTGTGCTTTGAGCTTTAGTAAAGTTTCTTTTACGAATGAGGGTGCCATTGCATTTGGAGCATAGATATTCAGAATTGAGAGTTCTTCTTGGTGGATTTTTCCTTTAATCAGTATGCAGTGTCCTTCTGTGTCTTTTTTGATGACTTTAGGTTGAAAATCAATTTTATCTGATATTAGGATGGCAACTCCGGCTCGTTTCTTGGGGCCATTTGCTTGTAAAATTGTTTTCCAGCCTTTTACTCTGAGGTAGTGTTTGTCTTTGACACTGAGGTGTGTTTCCTGCATGCAGCAAAATGCTGGGTCCTGTTTATGTATCCAGTCTGCTAGTCTATGTCTTTTTATTTGGGAATTGAGACCATTGATATTAAGACAGATTAATGCATAGTGATTATTGCCACCTGCCATTCTTGATGCTATTTTTATGTTTGAGTGGTTATCTACTTTTGGGTTTGAAGCAAGAAGGTTACTATCTCATTTTTTCCAGGGTGTTGTTTCTCTCCCTGTATTGGCGGTTTCCACCGATTATCCTTTGCAGGGCTGGATTTTTGGAAAGATATTGTGAAAATTTGGTTTTATCATGGAATATCTTGGTCTCTCCATCTATGGTGATTGAGAGTTTTGCTGGGTAGAGTAGTCTAGGCTGGCATTTGTGCTCTCTTAGTGTCTGCATGAAATCTGCCCAGGATCTTCTGGCTTTCATAGTCTCTGGTGAGAAGTCTGATGTGATTTGGATAGGTCTTCCTTTGTATGTTACTTGGCCCTTTTCTCTTACTGCTTTTAATATTCTTTCTTTGTTTAGTACATTTGGTGTTTTGATTATTATGTGACGGGAGGTATTTCTGTTCTGGTCCAGTCTATTTGGAGTTTTGTAGGCTTCTTGTAGGTTCATCGGCATCTCTCTTTTTAGGTTAGGGAAGTTTTCCTCCATAATTTTGTTGAAGATGTTTACTGGCCCTTTAAGTTGCAAATCTTCACTCTCATCTATACCTATAATCCTTATGTTTGGTCTTCTCATTGTGTCCTGGATTTCCTGGATGTTTTGGGTTACATGTTTTTTGCATTTTGCATTTTCTTTGACTGTTGAGTCGATGCTTTCTATGGTATCTTCAGCACCTGAGATTCTTTCTTCCATCTCTTGTATTCTATTGCTGATGTTTGCATCTATGACTCCTGATTTCTTCCCAAGGTTTTCTATCTCCAAAGTTGTCTCCCTTTGTGATTTCCTAGTTGTTTATACGTCCTTTTTTAGATCCTGGATGGATTTGCTGAAATCCTTCACTTGTTTGTTTGTATTTTCCTGTATTTCTTTAAGGTATTTTTGCTTTACCTCTTTCAGGATTTCTGCTTGTTGACCCAAGTACTCCTGCATTTCTCTAAGCGATTTTTGTGTTTCCTCCTCATGGGATTCCATCTGTTGATCCATTGTCTCCTGCATTTCTTTAAGCAGTTCTCGTGTTTCCTTTGTAAGGGCATCTATCCATTGATTCATTTCTTTAAGCAGTTTTTGTGTTGCCTCCCTATGGGCATCCGTCTGTTGACCCATATTCTTCTGCATTCCTTTATGCAATTTTGATTCCTTTGAAAGTGCATCTACCCGTTGATTCATTTCTTTAAGCGATTTTGTGTTGTCTCCTTGTGGGCCTCCATCTTTTGATCCATGTTCTCCTGCATTTCTCTAAGCGATTTTTGTGTTTCCTTTGTAAGGGCTTCTAACCGTTGATTCATGGTCTCCTGTAATTCTTTATTAGATTTATTTGTGTCCTTCTTGTGATACTCTAATAGCATCATGAGAAGTGATTTTAAATCCTGATCTTGTCTTTCGGGTGTGGTGGGGTATCCAGGACTTGCTGCTGTTGGAGAGTTGGGTTCGGATGGTGCCATATTACTTTGATTTCTGTTAGTAACGTTCTTACGTTTGCCTTTTGCCACCTGGTTACCTCTGGTGTTAGTTGGTCCTGCTGTCACTGGCTGTTGGTTGGACCTCCTGTGAGTCTGCAAAGCTATTTCTGACCCCCTGGATTACCGGGATTCCCCTGGCACTGATTTCTGGGGCCTGCCCTGCTCCTGAGTGACTTTGGAGCCCTGCTGTGCCTTGCCCCAAGTGATGTTATATTGGGGAGTCCCTGCACATCCAAAGGCTCAGCGTAGTGGATTCCTGGAGCAGAGGTTGCTAAAGGGAGGCTGGTAGGCTCCTGCCCTGTGCAGGGGTGTGTGATCTCTCCCAGAGGGGGGGTGTGGGCGTCCCTCTGCAAGGCAGAAGTCCCACAGCAGAGCTGGCGTGCTGGTTACTGCAGATCTTCCCAGCTCTTGGGAGCAGGGTACACACAAGCTGCCTGAGACCCAAGCGATATTATGCCTGTCTGTCTCTGAGCCTGGCGGTCCCAACTTCCTGCCCACTGGAGCAAAGGTAGCAGAGTGCACTCTTCACTCTCTCGGCGGTGGAGGTCACCCTGCTTAAGGGATGGCCCACAGCAGAGCTGGCTCCCAGAGGACCACAGTGCTGTCCTGTTCTTGGGAGCAGACAGAAGCCCCAACAGGCCGTATCCCAAGAGATGTTATATTGGGGGAACCTGGGTACCTGTCTCCTCAGTGCAGTCTACCGGAACAGAGGTCACCAAAGGGAAGCTGGTAGGCTCCCACCCAGTGCGGGGGTCCCTCTGCAAGGCAGAAGTCCCACAGCAGAGCTGGTGCATCGATTACTGCAGACCTTCCCATCTTTTGGGAGCAGGGTACACACAAGCTGCCTGAGCCCCGAGCGATATTATGTCTGTCTCTCTCTTAGCCTGGCGGTCCCAACTTGAGTCTTTGTATTTCAATGGAGAAATCTTCTTCCTTTAATGCTCCTGTGAGTGCTCTTAAGACTTGTGTCAAACTCTTATAATTCAGTCAGAGAAGTGCATAGCAATGTACAAAATTTGGATATTTACTGCTTCTGTGTTGTCTCTTACAGCTCCTTCTATTATGCCTAATGTTGCTAAAATCTAAGCTACTGCAAACCATATCTGAATTGAGAGGTATTATAAAGTTGGTGGGTGATTGTCCATTGTCTAATGAGTCATTCATGGGAAAGAGAGCATCTCAAGTCTTCAAAATCCACACAGAGGTGTGGGGCTGGAAGGGCCAGTAGAAGATTGCTTGCCTAGCCAGTGGCATAGTCTCAGAATTGCAAAGCTATCTGCACAGTTATTGTAGCATGTGATGGGTGAACTGAATTACCATTAGAAGAAACAGGCAGTGCTCCCTAGTGATGAATCTTTCCTGATAGTGAGTCATATTAAGCAGTCAGCTTAGTCTGTGGATTGACTTGTGTAATTCCCATATTTTATTGCTGATCAAAGAACCAAAGGCATCATACCTTTTGTCTTGTGGTTGTGAGGCCTATAACTGGATTTTTTACATTTACTGAGAAAATAATGACCTCCAACTCTTTGCTAAGCACAGTTACTGCAAATGAACTTTATGATCTGTAAAGTTTTGTAATTACCAGTGACTCCAAGTTGGAGAACCAGGTCTTTATGTGAAGATGGGTGCCTTTACGGGAGACAATGGACAGATTCCAGGTCACATTTTCTCTGTAGCAATAAAGTAAACAACAAAAGAATAAAGGAGGAGAGGCTATTTTGAATCTGAGCCTGCATGTACATTACACAGTCCATAAGTACATGACAGGGTTGATCTGCAGCAGGTATTATACCTTGTGTTGGAAACACGGTCACTAAGGTGCGATGTTTTGGTAGGTGAACATGCCCATCAAAGTAGCTTGACAGCCTGAGTACTATCCCAAGTACCCATGTGATGGAAGATTGTCTGTCCCAAGAAAGTGGTCCTCTGCCCTCTTGAAGAAGGATATATTCATATACTCTCTCTCCCTGTCTGTCTGTCTGTCTGTCTGTCTGTCTGTCTGTCTGTCTGTCTTTTCTCTTCTATCTCTCCCTCTCTGTCTGGCTGTCTCTCTCTCTCTCTCCCTCCCTGTCTCTCTCCTCTCCTCTCCCCTCTACTCCCCTACCCTCTCCTCTCCTTCCATATAGATAATGTTGGCCTTCAATTCTCTGTTAGGCCAGGATAGTGCTGACTACAGCGAAGTCAATGTATATTTGCCTCCCCTATGCTAGCATGGAATGCTCATGTCATTTTTTCTGGCCTCTCTTAAAATATATTTCTTTTTTAAAAATGAGGGTAATGCCATGTGACCATGATGTAAGTCTAGTGACTCTGTACCTCCAGCTTCACTTATACTCATACAAATCTGCCTCCTTCAACAGTATAAATCTCTTGTCCTAATAAATACAATATATCATCCCCTTGCTGTCTTGTAGAACTCCTTTAATTCATAAACAGTCTCTGCCTAAAAAATCTCATCATTGAATGGAGATATCGAACCTTGTCCATCACAACTGTCTCTCCTATAAAGTACATTTTAGTATAGCATGGGGAAGAAAGAATTCTTTTCCACTGAAGAATTAAATACATGGAACAAGGAAAGAATGCTTCACTAAGGGTGAGACAGCATTTGTGTGCATGGAGTAATGACATAACTTACCTCTAAGGAACAACCTACTATGTGCTCTGACCCCATCATCTCCATACCTAACCCCTTGGTATAGAAGTAGAGTGAGCTTTGTAAGTTACAGACAGCAAGGGGACCTTGCGTCCAGTCTTTTACCTGCCCAATGAGTTCCTGAAGAGGGTGAAAGGAGACCATGTTGAACTTCAGGCACCTAAGTGTTGAGGAGTAGGACAGGACTTGAAAACCAAGTATTTTCCACCTTGTCCAAGCTCCCTATCCTCTACTACAAATTGGATTTTTTTAGTCATAGCTGGTTTGATTCTAGAAGCTAGAGTTGGAAGTGCCCATTCATTGGCACTGTGCATCTTAGCAGTATTTGAGCTCAGTGATACAGTCAGAAGTATGAGTACACTCCATAGACATTAGAACCTCAGGAATCACCTCTGTTCCCCCTCTCTCTCGCCACTCTCCTTCTACCTCTCAAATCTCCACCCCACACATTCTTTCTCTCCATCCCCTTTCCCTCACTAATCTCCTTCCCTTCCTCCCCCATCTCCCAGTCAAGAAATCTAACCTGGATTCCCCATTCATCTGATGGCCTTTCATACTCAGTTACTGCTTGATACAAGGGGCACTTAAGCACCTGTAGCCATGATTTCCTTATCTTTTCATGGCCACAGATAAGAGGTATGACTTGACTCAAAGTAAACAAGAAAGAATTTGAGGGACCAACTGTCTGGTGGTCATGTAGCCATTGAATGACTACTGGACAATCCTAAGGAGCTGATTTGCCTCTGTATTTCTCCCAGAATTCCATAGCACACGCATAAGTGTTGAGTACCTCAGTTGTTCTTTGTGAATTTGATCCTTAGACAGTGACAGATGACACTGGTTTCACTTCTGATTTTTGCTTAAGAAGAGTGAAGGTCTTTGTATGGTTTTATTGCAATTAAAAACAATGAACTCACGAAACTCCTAGGCAAATGGTCAGAACTTGAAAATATCATCCTTAGTGAGGTAACCCAATCACAAAAGAACACATATGGTGTGCAGTCACTGATAAGGGGATATTAACCCAGAATCTCAGAATACCCTAGACACAATTTGCATATCAATAGATTTCCAAGAAGATGGAAAGAGAGACCCCTGGTCCTGGAAAGACTGGATGTAGGGGAATGCCAGGACAGAGAAGCGAGAGGGGGTTGAATGGGGAAAAGAGAGAGGGAAGGGGGCTTATGGGACTTTCAGGGAGGAAGGAAACGGGAAAGGGGAAATGATTTGGAATGTAAATAAAAAACTTAGAAAATAAAAAAAGAGATATTAAGGAGAAAAAAATTCCAGTCAGTTAATAATTAGATGACGTAAAGTTTGCAAACATTGAGAAGGGAAGAGAAATTTTCCCTTTTTCTTTCTTTTAAAAAGTTTAATCACTAGGTTTATTATTTTGCTTAAATTCTGAATTCTAATATATTGCATGCATTGTGGATATTTTCTTAAAAGAAAAATATAAAACTATTTTATTATCAAAAAAAAGAAGTGTGAGGGTCACCTGCATGGTGTATTTCTAAGTCCTTTTGCTGTGTTTTCTTCTTCCCTGTACAACAGCTCTGTTGCAGATTAAAACATTCATCAGACCACTTCCTCTGGGGAAGTGCTTTCTATCTACCTGACCACAAGACAGAACAGACTGAAGCAAAGGTCACTTTTGGCTCTTATCAAACCTTAGATGATGATGGATATTCTTACCTCTTATTCCACACTCTACATCATCATTATATGCACATTTTCCATGAGAGCAGTGTAATACTGTCACTTGTGTCACCACTAGTAAGGCAGCTGACTCTGATTACAGATGGTTAAGTCCTCTGCATCTTGGCACACATTTTTCGGAACCATGGTCAGGATGATTCCTGAAAGGAATAAATAGGCATATGGATCAAGACTGTAGGTGGAAAGTAAGCACTCTTCCCAACATGGGCTTCTCAGACATGTTGGTTTGTATAGTTCAAGTTTCCTTAAGAGATTTTGATAGGTACCAGGTGCATAATAAGTACACAACTTCTTGACTTTGACAGAGATCCATTACTGGTACAATCATGACTGGCTGTCCTTTACCACAGGTGTCATCACTGTATTTTTGTACACTGTAAATGTTTTCCTGTGAGGGACAAAATAAGAATTTGTTGTCAATTCTCAACCCACCATGGGACATACCATGTAAATGAAGTTTAAGATGAAGAGGAGAGTATAGATAACCATTTCTTAGGAGAAAGATTACTGTTCATTTCTACTCTTGGAAGAGGAAGAGGTCCATGTGCTTTGCTTCAAATGGAATTAATACACAAGCCTTCAGGTATAAGCCTGTAATTTCAACTCTCTGGATTTCTGAGCCAGGAGGAACACAACCTCTAATACAGAGCTAGCCAGTAAGTTCATGGAGAGCCAGTGTCCTGTTTGGAGATTTTATGTTGAAATAAAAAGTCAAAAAAGAAGATTGGAAATATATCTCAGTGGTAGCATATTCCATACCCCATACAGACAAAAGTAATATGTGCAAATAAATGAAAACCCTTTGTAATGCCCAAATCTGGATTGGAAGATACATCCTCTTTATTCATCTCTCAGCAGTCAATGTAAATATGACACCAGACTGACTCTTTCCTGCTAGTGGAAGGTATAAGGCAGTGAAGTAGCACACATAGACAATAAGCTGGTAAGTTACTCTCCTACTGAAATTGTACACATGCAACCATAAACCTTGGTGATACCTTCTTTACCAAGGTTTGGTGTGGTGGTATCCCTATGAACTAACTGGGCCATAACCTTGGCCAGCACTCTTCTTAAGCATGGTCAGTCTTGAGTCTCCCTTATGTGCCACAGGCCTTCACACTTGATGTAGACTTGAGACATCCTTGGTCATTTCTCAGCTCTGTGTGTGGCTTCAGGTCCCATTACTGAAGTGGGAGCAGTGCCTGGCATTGACTGGCAGCATCCACCAATGAAAGGGGCTATGTGCAGTATGCTACAGTTATGGTTATATTGTGGTCCTTGGCTATGCCCCATAGTGCTCTTCAGGTACACACAAGCACATTGTAAGGTGTATTTTCTTAGAGTTGTGGACTGATTGTAACATATTTTTCAGAGTCCATGCATCTAGACATGTCAAAGACACTGTCTGAAACTCTGCCATGAAAATCCCCTTGCCATGTGGACATCATCAGAGGGAAGATGAGTCAGGAACTTATTAGCCTAGTTAACCTCCAACTTGAACACTAGTTTCAAAAGGCAGACATACACATGAGGTGTGAAGCCCAAAAACTGACAGAGCAGCTGCTTTTGGCACATGGGCCGTGGCACTTTAGAGTGAAACATACAATAACTGGAGGCAAGTTGTGAGGGTATTAAACTGTGGTCCAGAGACACACTTTATCTGCTTCTATGGATAAAGTCATTTGGTTGAAATGGTCTCTTGCAAAAACTCTACAAAGCTAAAATGTGATCTTCCATTGTGTGGAGACACTGAAGATCAATTTTTCAAATATTTTCTCTAGAGTTTAAAGAAGAATACTCAGATATAATGAAGGAGAGTCAGAATAGCCGCATTCCTGTTAAGAAACCCGTAGATTTGTTAGAGAAAATTGAATCTAGTAGTGAGTATGTATTCCCTGACACTGGGAGGGCCATCTTTACATTGTTGAGCTCAAGAACATAGATGACTTGCTAGTTTTTAAGGCCAGACATATTGACATGAGCATGACACTCCACCAGTCACTTGGAGGGTCAAGACAAAAGGATGAGAAGTCAGAGGCTGGTCTAGACTGCATGGTAAGGTTCAGCCTAGTTGGCAAGTAGTGTACACAAGTAGTTTGCACCTGACAATGGGTGTGTAGGAAACACACACACACACACACACAGTCTCAGATGCACACACACACACATGATCTCAGATGCACACATAGAGACATAGTCACTCTCTTTCTATCTCTCTCTCTCTCACACACACATACACACACACACACACACGCAGTCACTCACTCACATCCATGCATATACAGTAGACACAGTGACCAATTCTTATAATCCCCAAGGGGGCCAAGGCAGGAAAGTGACTACACTTCTGAGAGGAACTTCTACAGTTCTGCAAACTGAGTTTCAGTACAAGCTAAACTAAAAGTGAGACCTGAACTAAAAATTAAAAATAAATTATGTAAGAGAATGAAGGATAATAAACTAATATAATTTGTTAGATAATAATATGTCTTTTCTGATCACAGAACATAGCTGAGGACATATTATGCTTTAAAATTGGAGCAGCTTCTGTGGGTGTTGGAGCAGTTAGCTTATTCAAGTGAAGCATGTGAAGGTCACCCACATACTCCTCAAGGCCACAGAAATTCCATTCTCTAACTCAGAGATTGCTTGCTAGCACCGAGGTTCCATGACAGAGTAGCGACTGTTGAAGGAAGAGAACTGTGTGTCATCAGATATGGTTCCTGGACTAAGGGGAACAAGACTGAGTTGAGACTATGCTTCCACTCTGTGAACATTAAATGATGACCTAGCTATATGACACATTGTATTTTATTTTACTTTTGCCTTTTTCTTCTCAGTTTATCCCAACCATCTAACCTGGGATTAAAATTGTAGGATGTCTCAAGGCTTAGTTTTCAATGATCTTTTCTGTTCACTAGTGATATCCAATGCCTCAGCCCTGAGTGATATGTCTATGCCAATAGGGTTCAAATATATAGTGCTTGGCCAGCCCAGAAGTCCTCTCTGCCACATGGTTTATGTCCCCTCCTACCAGGTCTCCAAGTGAAGATCTCAGTCCTCTCCAACTTGTAGATTTTAACCATGATCTTAAAGCCCCATTAGCTACATACAACTCTCTAACTTGCTCTTATTCCTTTTATCCACCCTCAATACCATGGTCCCTATAAAGTTCTCTCTTAGATCCCCCAATGTAGAATTTGACCACTAAGCTGCAGCTTCACTGCTCTCCCAACAGCCTGTTTCATTTGGACCATGTAAGTAAGATCACCTTCCCAGCCTTTGGCTTGTTAAGATATCAAGGTGTCATTGAATTCATAAAAGTAATTTGAGGGCATTATTCTGTTCTGAGCTCTGGAATGATGAGTGCAATTGAGTACATATTTCTAAAGGAACACTGGGTAGAATGCATTTGTGTTCAATGGTGCAAAATACAAGTGTAAGTGAAGGGTTGTCTGGAGGGAACTGGGATCCTCTTAGCTGACACACAAACCTGGCCACTGCTTTAAAGGTAATATGTCTAAATCTTTACCCTTTCCCCAAAAGGTATGCCTCATCTATCAGGGTCAAGGGCTACCATTTTTGGTTCATCTGGTGCCACCCTTCTCTGCACCTCAAACCCTTCAATGACACTGTTCTTTTACCCAGAAGTCCGTATTCTGCACTATTATAGCAGAGGAATGCAATGTCCTCCTTTGAATGGCAATGCAAAAGTCATTGCCTTAGGAATCTTCTCAGGTTACCTGGCCTTTCTCGGTTTGGTTCCTGTGGTACCTGATCCTGAGACACAAGGTATTTTTGTTTATGCATCCAGACCAAAGCCAAAGAAATACCTATTTGTGGGTGGAATGATGGCCTTGCCCAACTCCTTAGCCTCCAGGAAAAAGGGATACATGTGAACTCACAGCTCTGGCCTTAGTGTACTTGGAAGTTTCATGTACTGAGCACAGGAAGACATGTGACAGTCCTGACCAGATATCTACTTTCCAGTGTGACTTAGAGCCCGTCACACAGTAGGGATGATGGTGTTAGAAGCCTTTCACAAACATGTGCTTTCACATGGGCACCCATACAAAGAAATGGTCCACTTTTCCAAATATCATACAGTAATGTTGAGAACAGAGACCTGTGCATCCCTTGTTCCCACTCAATGAAATGTGCCTCTCCTTCGGTTGAAGGTGATAACATGTGAGACACTTAAGATTCTCAGGGTTTGACAGGTTGCTGGGTTGTTGAATGGATAACTGTCTGAGAAACTGGAAAGAAGCCTGGTAAGAAGGGTTCCTTTGCAGTACAGAGAAAATGCATGTGGACAGATCCATACCTTGGAGAAAGACAAGTTGGCTTTTGAGTAGTAATTTGGTTTCCTCTAAAAGCATTGCCTTAATGAAAGAGCCAGAGAAGCACATGTTGAGTGAGAAAGGTTTGCAGACTTTGAATATCTGCAAAAGGAGAGGAGATTAATAATAGTGAGGAAAGACTTGTAAGAGAAAACCTTTGTGTGGTGGCTCCACTCTCACCTGGTTCCATGAAACTATCCATGCTCCCTCTCATCATGGCTACTGTGTGCAGTTGCCATTGGAATGGGAGGGACAGTTACTACAGCCATGCCAGGAACCTTGTTCAGTGACTGCATGGAAAAGCAAAAGCAATGTAGAGAGTATGTTAAAGGGGGCAGTGGTGCATTTTCTTATGACTTTGATGGACACTGTGGGATCTCTCTCTCTCTCTCTCTCTCTCTCTCTCTCTCTCTCTCTCTCTCTCTCTCTCTCTCTCCCCTCCCTCCCTACCTGCCTTTCTTTCTCTGATAGTCTCTTCCTCATATTCTTTCTTTGTGTCTCCCCACCCCTCTCTCCTTGCTCTGTCTCTCCAATTTCCAGGTCACTCACTTGGATAGTTGAGAGCTGACTTGGAGCACTATATAGAGACATTTTTAAGCGTCTGCTCCTAAGAAACTATTTCTCTACACCTATGCAGTAGCTATCTTACTTGGATCTCCCCAAGAACGGGTTACCAAGCATGGAATGTGTCTTTCTTTGGCTGTCTCCTCATGTCCTAGCAATGTTAGGGAGACTTCCTGATGGTGGATGCCACAGCCTGCATGGTTCTGTGATTGTCTTTCCAAATTCACATCAGAAAAGCAGAGAGCAGTTTGGCTGAGCAACGCTACTACACCTCAGTGTGACCTCTTTCATCTCAAATGGTCATGGAATTTTACCTTCCCAGTTACATGGAAGTGATCTGCTTTAGCCCTGACTTCTATTGTGAATTGTAAGGCACAGTGTGACATAAAATATCCAAGGTTAGTTTTACAGAAAGGGAAACATAGACCAGATGGTTTGCTCCTGTAACTCAGCATATCTGCCTCAGTTAGAAAGTTCAATGGTGCCTGACATAGAGTCACTGAGGACACTGCATGCTTGGTCACCTCCATCTTGCTGCTATCTGTGGGCAGAGGTGTGACTCTTAGGTTCACATCCATAGGTGATGACCAGACTTGGCCCTCTGTGGCTGATGCTTCCTCATAGATTTCATGGAGTTTCTATCACATTAGCTTTCTACCTTGTTCCTGAAAAATTGGCCATAATTGCAGACTTTTCTCACTTCCTTTTCCCTCAACCTGAATCCTCCAGTTGCCAACCCCACCCAACGCTCTATTGAACCTTGATATGTATTAATTATCCATTCCCATGATGATCCTTTAGTCTTCCCGTAAGGCCTCCATGTTATTTAGCCTCTCTAGATCTGTGGATTATATCATGATTAACCATGACTTTATACTAATATCCACTTATAAGTGAGTACCTACTATGGTTGTATTTCTGTGTCTGAGTTACCTCACTCAGGATGATATTTTCAAATTACATTGGTTTGCCTGCACATTTAATGATGGATTGTATTAAACAGCTCAGTATTATTTTCCATGTTGTATAAATGTACCACTTTTCTTAAATTTAAATTTCTATTTTTGTTGTAGTCAACACAATATATATTTTTATACCAATCATAAAAACGATGGACATGTTATTAAATGAAAATAAAAAGGTAAAGTTATTTTGTTTTTTGTTTGTTTATTTGTTTGTTTTGTTTTGTTTTTAGTAGTGCTTAATTAAAATCTTGGCTTACTATGGTACAAACCCAAATTAAAAAAAAATTTAGATCTTCTCTCCTGTGACTGAGCAGGCAGGTACAGCCAGGAGCACAGGGAACACCTGAGTATCAGAAGACCTGGTACAGGGTCCACCAGGGCCCCACTTGCACCCAGGAGCTTGGCAGCACTACAGCAGTCTGTGCACCTATCCTGCCAGGGGAGAACTGCTCTGCAGGGAGTGATTTGACTCCTGCATTTAGAGGTGAGACCACCATCTTCTCTCCTGCTACTGATAAGGCAGGTACAGCTAGGAACACAGGGAACACCAGAGTGCCAGAACAGCTGGGACAGTGAGGGCAGAGCCCTACCTGCACCCAGGAGCGGCATTACTAGAATACTCTGTGCCAGGGGAGAGCTGATCACCCAGGTTTGCTGAGACAGGCTTGTAGGCCGACAGGAGGGACAAACTCCTGACAGAGACAGCATGACCAACTAGCCGGAGATAACTAGACAGCAAAAGGGAAATGTAGGAATGTTACCAACACAAATCAAGGCATCAAGGCATCATCTGAATCCAATTCTCCAACAACAGCAAGTCCTGGACAACCCAACACACCTGAAAAGCAAGATTTGGATTTAAAATCACAGTTCAAGGTGCTGATAGAGGGCTTCAAGAAGTACATAAATAGCTTCCTTAAATAAATACAGGAGCACACAAGTAAACAGGTAGAAGCCCTTAAAGAATTACAGGAAAGCACAACAAACAGGTGAACGAATTGAACAAAACCATCCATGATCTAAAAATAAGAAACAATAAGAATCAAAAGGGATCTGGCCATAGAAAACCTATAAAAGTAGTGAGGAATCATGGATGCAAGCATCAACAACAGGATACAAGAAATAGAACAGTGAATATCAGATGCAGGAGATACCATAGAAAGCATTGAAACAACAGTCAAAGAAAATGCAAAATACAAAAATATCCTGACCCAAAACATCGAGGAAATCCAAGACAAAATGAGAAGAACAAAACTAAGGATTATAGGCATAGAAGAGAATGAATATTTTAAACTTAAAGGGCCAGTAAATGTCTTCATCAAAATTATAGAAGAAAACTTCCCTAACCCAAAGAAAGAGATGGGCAGGAACACACAAGAAACCTACAAAACTCCAAATACACTGGACCAGAAAGGAAATTCTTCCTGCCACATGGTAATTAAAACACCAAATTCACTAAACAAAGAAAGAATATTAAAAACAGTAAGGGAAAAATGTCAAGTAATATATAAAGGTAGACCTATCAGAAGTACAGTAGACTTCTCATCAGAGACTATGAAAGCCAGAAGATTCTGGGCAGATGTCATATAGACCCTAAGGGAGCACAAATGCCAACACAGGGTACTACCCAGCACATCTCACAATTACCATAGATGGAGAAACCAAGGTATACCATTACAAAAACAAATTTACACAATATCTTTCCACAAATCCAGCCCTTCAAAGGAAAATGAATGGAAAACAACAACAAAAGGAGGGAAACTACACACTAGAAAATGCAAGAAATACATCTTTTAACAAACCAAAAAGAAGTGTGCCACACAAACATAACTCCATATCTAACAACCAAAATAACAGGAAGCAATGATCACCTCTCCTTAATATCTCTTAATATCAATGGAATCAATTCTCCAATAAAAAGACATAGATTAACAGACTGGATAAATAATCAGGACCCAACATTTTGTTGCCTACAGAAAACCCACCTCAGGCACAAAGACAGACACTATCTCAGAATAAAAGGCTGGAATACAAATTTCCAAGCAAAATGTCAAAAGAAGCAAGCTGGTGTAGCCATCCTAATATCTAATAAAATCAATTTTTATCCTAAATTAATCAAAAAAGATAAGGAAGTACACTTCATACTGATCAAAAGATGAACTCTCAATTCCGAACATATATTCTTCAAATAAAAGTGCAACAACATTCATAATAGAAACTCTAATAAAGCTCAAAGTGCACATTGCACCCCACACAATAATAGTGGGAGATTT
This sequence comes from Tokudaia muenninki, assembly GCA_036184385.1. Lineage (NCBI taxonomy): Eukaryota > Metazoa > Chordata > Mammalia > Rodentia > Muridae > Tokudaia > Tokudaia muenninki. The sequence continues at coordinate 38,886,220 of BTHS01000022.1, read as the reverse complement.
CAACATACCACTCTCATCAATAGACCAATCAGGGAAACAAAAACTAAACAGAGAAACAGTGAAACTAACAGAAGTTATGAACCAAATGGATTTAACAGATATCAACAGAACATTATATCCTGGACAAAAGAATATACCTTCTTCTCAGAAAATCATGGTACCTTTCCAAAATTGACCATATACTCAGTTACACAACAGATGCCAGCATGTGTATGAAGAAAGAAATAATTCCATGCACCATATCAGATCACTACAGACTAAGGCTAGTCTTCTTTTTTTTCTCTCTCTTTATAGTCTATTAACTTCTTTTCTTTTTTTTAAATTTTATTTTATTTTCTAAGTTTTTTATTTACATTCAAAATCATTTCCCCTTTCTCGTTTCCTCCCTCCCCGAAAGTCCCATAAGCCCCCTTCCCTCCCTCTTTTCCCCATTCAATCACCTCTCGCTTCTCTGTCTTGGCATTCCCCTACATCCAGTCTTTCTAGGACCAGGGGTTCTCTCCTTCCATCTTCTTGGAAATCTATTGATATGCGAATTGTGTCTAGGGTATTCTGAGATTCTGGGTTAATATCCCCTTATCAGTGACTGCATACCATGTGTGTTCTTTTGTGATTGGGTTACCTCACTAAGGATGATATTTTCAAGTTCTGACCATTTGCCTAGGAATTTCATGAATTCATTTTTTTTAATTGCAGAGTAGTATTCCATTGTGTAAATATACCACATCTTCTGAATCCATTCTTCCATTGAGGGACATCTGGGTTCTTTCCAGCTTCTGGCTATTATAAATAAGGCTACTATGAACATAGTGGAGCATGTGTCCTTATTGCATGCAGGTAAAGCCTCTGGGTATATGCCCAGGAGTGGTATAGCCGGATCCACCGGGAGTGTCATGCCCAGTTTTCTGAGGAACTGCCAGACTGCTTTCCAGAGTGGTTGTACCAGCTTGCAATCCCACCAGCAGTGGAGGAGTGTTCCTCTTTCTCCACATCCTCGCCAACAACTGCTGTCTCCTGTGTTTTTGATCTTAAGGCTGGTCTTCAATAACAAGAAAAACAACAGAAAGCCCACCTACACATGGAAACTTAACAACACTCTACTCAACGATAACTTGGTAAAGGAAGTAATAAAGAAAGAATTTAAAGACTTTTTAAAATTTAATGAAAACGAAGGCACAACAGACCCAAACTTATGGTATACAATGAATGCAGTGCTAAGTGGAAAACACATAGCTCTGAGTGCCTCCAAAATGAAACTGGAAAGAGCATACACTAGCAGCTCAGCACAGCTGAATGCTCTAGAACAAAAAGAAACAAATGCACCCAAGTGGAGTAGACTGCAGGAAATAATCAAACTCATGACTGAAATCAACCAAGTAGAAACAAAAAGAACTATATAAAAAAACCAACAAAACCAGGAACTTGTTCTTTGAAAAAACCAACAAGGTAGATAAACCCTTAGCTAAACTAACCAGAGGGCACAGAGACAATATCCAAATCAGCAAGATCAAAAATGAAAAGGAAGACATAACACCACATACTGAGGAAATCTAAAAATTCATCAGATTCTACTCCAAAAGCCTATATTCAACAAAAGTGGTAAGTCTGGATGAAATGGACAATTTTCTAGACAGTTACCAGGTACCAAAGTTAAATCAGGATCAGATAAATGATCTAAACAATGCCATAACTGTTAAAGAAATTAAGCATTCATTAATAGTCTCCCAAGCAAAGAAAGCCCAGGAACAGATGGGTTCAATGCAGAGTTCTACCAGACCTTGAAAGAAGACTTAACACAAATACTCTTCAAATTATTCTATAAAATAGAAACAGAAAGAACACTACCCAACTCGTTTTATGAAGCCACAATTACACTGATAGTTAAACCACAAAAAGACCGAACAAAGCAAGAGAACTTTAGACCAATTTCTCTTATGAATATCGATGCAAAAATACTCAATAAAATTCTTGCCAACCAAATCCAAGAATACATCACAACAATCATACACCATGATCAAGTAGGCTTCATGCCAGGGAAGCAGGGATGGTGCACTATATGGAAATCCATCAGTGTTATCCACTATAGAAAAAAACTCAAAGGGAAAAAATCCACATGATCATTTCATTAGATGCTGAGAAATCATTTGATAATATCCAAAACCTCTTCATGATAAAAGTCTTGGAAAGATCAGGAATTCAAGGACCATATCTAAACATAGTAAAAGCTATAAACAGCAAACCAGTAGCCAATATCAAACTAAATGGAGAGAAACTTGAAGAAATTCCAATGAAATCAGGGCTTAGACAAGGCTGTCTACTCTCTCCCCACCTGTTCAGTAGAATATTCGAAGTCCTAGCCTGAGGAATTAGGCAAGAAAAGGAGGTCAACAGGATTAAAATTGGAAAGGAAGATGTTAAAGTATCATTATTTCCAGATGATATGATAGTATACTTCGGTGATCCCAAAAATTCTACCAGAGAACTCCTAAAACTGATAAACAACTTCAGCAAAGTGGCTGGATAAAATATTAACTCAAACAAATCAGTAGCCTTCCTGTACTCAATGGATAAAGAGGCTGAGAAAGAAATTAGGGAAATGACAGCCTTCACAATAGTCACAAATAATAAAAAACCCATTGGTGTGACTCTAACCAAACAAGTAAAAGGTCTGTATGACAAGAACTTCAAGTCTCTGTGAAAGAAATTGAAGAAGATTTCAGACGATGGAAAGGACTCACATATCCAAGGATTGGCAGGATTGTTATAGTAAAAATGGCCATCTTGCCTAAAGCGATCTACAGATTCAATGCATTCCCCATCAAAATTCCAACTCTGCTCTTCATAAAGTTAGAAAGAGCAATTTCCAAATTTATCTGGAATTAGAAAAATCCCAGAATAGCCAAAACTATTCTCAACAATAAAAGAACTCCTGGAGGAATATCCATCCCTGACCTCAAACTCTACTACAGAGCAATCGTGACAAAAACTGCATTGTTTTGATAAAATGACAGGCAGTTAGATAAATGGAATAGAATTGAAGTCCCATAAACAAACCCACACACCTATGGTCACTTGATGTATGACCATGGAACTAAAACCATCCAGTGGAAAAAAGACAGCATTTTCAACAAATGGTGCTGGGTCAACTGGGAGTCAACATGTAGAAGGATGCAAATTCATCCATTCTTATCTCCCTGTACAAAGCTCAAGCCCAAGTGGGTCAAAGACCTCCACATAAAACCAGATTCATTGAATCTAATAGAAGAGAAAGTGGGGAAGAACCTGGATCACATGGGCACAAGGGAAACGTTCCTGAACAGAACACCAATAACTTATGCTCTATGAACAAGAATTGACAAATGGTCCCCCATAAAACTGCAATGCTTCTGTAAGGTAAAGGACAATATCAATAGGACAAAAAGTCATCCAGCAGATAGGGAAAAGATCCTTACATATCCTATGTCCAATAGAGTGCTAATAACCAATACATACAAAGAACTCAAGAAGTTAGACTCCAGAGAACCAAATAACCCTATTAAAATGGGGTACAGAGCTAAATAAAATATTCTCAACTGAGGAATACCAGATGACTAAGAAACACCTAAAGAAATGTTCGACATTCTTAATAATCAAGGAATTGCATATCAAAACAACCCTGAGATTCCACCTCACATCAGTCATGATGGCCAGGATCAAAAAATCATGGGACACAAATGCTGGGATGGATTTGGAGAAAGGAACATTCCTCCATTGCAAGCTGGTAAAATCGCTATGGAAATCAGTTTGGTGGTAACTCAGAAATTTGGACATTGCAGTACTTGAGGACCCAGCTATATGTCTCCTGGACATATACCCACAAGATGCTCCAACATGTAATAAGGACACATGCTCCACTATGTTCATAGCAGCCTTATTTATAATAGCCAGAAGGTGAAAAGAACCCAGATGTCCCTCAACAGAGAAATGGATACAGAAATTGTGGTACATTTACACAATAGAGTACTACTCATCTATTAAAAACAATGAATTTGGTCATCTTTGCTCCAGCGACAGAGCAGACAGTGAATCCAGGTTCACAGAGATATCCCAAGTATAACATTGATTGCAACAGTCAGCTAGTGTGCTGCCTGCACCCAAGAGCTGGGCAGGTCTATGATCATCTGTGCGCCTGCTCTACTGTGGGACATTTGCCCTGCAGAGTGATCAGCACCTGGATGGAGTGCCACAGCCTCTGTCATCTTTGCACTGGTGATAGACAGGACAGAGACTCCAGCGTGCCATCTTAAGTGGCGCAGGATGCCAGCCATCTACCCAGATGCATGGAGGAGTCAGGTAGCACAGGTGATACCTGCATTGCAGAGCAGAGGGCCCCATCCTGAATAGTCTGGAAGATTTCCTGCTCTGTTCCCAGGGTTGGGACCATCCTCTGCCATAGTGCACAATCTCCAAGTGGCACAGGAATCCAACTGTCTACCCAGCTTCTCAGAGGAGTAGGCCAGCAAAGGAGAGACCTGCATTGCAGAGCAGAGGAGCCGTCTTCTGTCAATGGGTACCATATCCAAGGAATACACAGAGGTAACTAACCACTCAGGAATGCAGAGAGGCCCAGTGGTACAATAGGACCACCCATGCTGCTAAGAGGAAACAGCCTGAAACCCTGAGGACACAAGAGCCTAGGAACAGACTGGGACAGGAGTCTTCTGATTACCACCTGCACCCAGAGTTGATCTGCATCACAGAGGTACATACCCAAATACAACTATAAGAGAGCGGGTCTTGCAGAAGTACTTACATATCATTGTACACAGAGAGAAGAGGTCTCCCAGGAGTACAGAGAAACCACAGTCAGAGACAGCAACACCAACTAACACCAGAGATAACCAGATGGCAAAAGACAAACAAAAGAACGCCACCAACAGAAACAAAGGCAACATGGCTCTATCGGAACCAAGTTCTCCAACAACAGGAAGTCCTGGATACCCCAACACACCAGAAAATCAAGAAATGGATTTAAAATCACTGCTTATGATGCTGATGGAGGGCTTCAAGAAGGACATAAATAACTCCCTTAAAGAAATACAGGAGAGCAAGTAAACAGGGAGAAGCCCTTGAAGAACTAAGGGAAAACACAACAAAACAGGTGAAGGAATTGAACAAAGCCAACCAAGATTTAAAGATGGAGGTAGAAACAATAAAGAAATCACAAAGGGAAACTACTCGGGACATAGAAAACCTAGGAAAGAAGTCAGGAGTCATGGATCCAAGCATCAACAACAGAATACAAGAGATAGAAGAGAGAATCTCAGATGCAGAAGATACCATAGAAAGCATGGATACTACAGTCAAAGAAAATGAAAAATGCAAAACCTCCTCAACCAAAACATCCAGGAAATCCAGGACAAAATGAGAAGACCAAACCTAAGTATTATAGGTATAGAAGAGAGTGAAGATTTTCAACTTAAGGGGCCAGAAAATGTCTTCAACAAAATTATAGAAGAAAACTTCCCTAACCTAAAGAAAGAGCTGCCCATGAACATACAAGAAACCTACAGAACTCCAAACAGATTTGACCAGAAAAGAAATTCCTCGAATCACATAATAATTAGAATACCAAATGTACTTAACAAAGAAAGAATATTAAGAGTAGTAAGGGAAAAAGATCAAGTAACATATAAAGGTAGACCTATCAGAATTACACCGGACTTCTCACCAGAGACTATGAAAGCCAGAAGAACCTGAGCAGATGCCATACAGACACTAAGAGAACAAAATTGCCAACCCAGACTGTTATATCCAGCAAACCTCTCAATTACCATAGAGGGAGAAACCAAGGAATTTCATGACAAAAACAAATTTATACAGTATCTTTCCACAAATCCAGCCCTTCAATGGATAATGAATGGAAAACACCAACAAAGGGAGAGAAACTATACACTAGAAAAAGCAAGAAATTAATCCTATTCCAACAAACCCCCAAAAAAGATAACCACACAAACATAAAAATTACATCAAAAATAGCAGGAAGCAGCAACCACTTTTCCTTAATGTCTCTTAAAATCAATGGTCTCAATTACCCAATAAAAAAGACACAGACTAACAGATTGGTTATGTAAACAAGACCCAACATTTTGCTGAATACAGGAAACCCATCTCAGTGTCAAAGACAAACACTACCTCAGTGTAAAGGGCTGGAAAACAGTTTTCCAAGCAAATTGTCCCAGGAAACAAGCTGGGGTAGCCATTCTAATATCTCATAAAATAGACTTTCAACCAAAAGTCATCCAAAAAGACATGGAAGGACACTTTATACTCATCAAAGAAAAATCTACCAGGAAGGATTCTCAATTCTGAACATCTATGCTCCAAACACAATGGGCAACATCATTCATAAAATAAACCGTACTAAAGCTGAAAGCACACATCACACGCCACACAATAATTGTGGGTGACTTCAACACCCCACTCTCCTTAATGGACAGATCAGGGAAACACAAAATAAACAGAGACACAGTAAGACTAACAAAAGTTTTGGACCAAATGGATTTAATAGATATCTATAGAACATTTCGTCCTAAATCAAAAGAAGATACCTTCTTCTCAGCACCTCATGGTACCTTCTCCAAAAGTGACCATATAATTGATCACAAAACAGACCTCAACAGATACAAAAAATCAAACTAATTTCATGCCTCCTATCAGATCACTATGGAGTAAGGGTGGTCGTCAACAGAAACAAAAACAAGAGAAAGCCTACATACACATGGAAGCTGAACAGTGCTCTATTCAATGATACCTTGGTCAAGGAAGAAAAAAGGAAAGAAATCAAACCCTTTTTAGAGATTAATGAAAATGAAGGCACAACATACCCAAATTTTTGGAACACATTGAAAGCAGTGCTAAGAAGAAAAGTCATACATCTGAGTGCCTCCAAAAACAAGCTAGAGAGAGCATACACTAGCAGCTTAACAGCACACCTGAAAGCTTTAGAACAGAAAGAAGGTAATATACCCAAGAGGAGCAAAAGGCAGGAATTCATCAAATTGACTGCTGAAATTAAACATGTAAACAAAAGGAACTATTCAAAGAATCAACAAAACCAGGAGTTGGTTCTTTGAGAAAATCAACAAGATAGATAAACCTTTAGCCAGAGCAACCAGAGGGCACAGAGTCAGTATCCAAATTATCAAAATCAGAAAGGAAAAGAGAGAAATAACATCAGAAACTGAGGAAATTCAAAAAATCATCAGATCCTACTACAAAAACCTATACTCAACACAACTGGAAAATCTGGAGGAAATGGACAATTTCCAGACAGATATCAACTACCAAAGTTTAATCAGGACCAGATAGACCATCTAAATTGTCCCATAACCTCTAAAGAAATAGAAGTGGTCATTGAAATCTTCCAACCAATAAAAGCAGAGGACCAGATGGTTTTAGTTCAGAATTCAATCAGATCTTTAAAGAAGACCTAACACCAGTACCCTTCAAACTATTTCACAAAATAGAAACAGAAGGAACACTAACCAACTCATTCTATGAAGCCACAATTTCGCTGATACCAAAACCACACAAAGATCCAAAAAGAAAGAGAACTTCATATATATTTCCCTTATGAATATAGATGCAAGAATACTCAATAAAATTCTTGCCAACAGAATCCAAGAACACATAAAAATGATCATTCACCATGATCAAGTAGGCTTCATCTCAGGAATGTAGGGATGGTTCAATATAAGGAAATCGATCAATGTAATCCACTAAATAAACAAAGAAAAAAACCATATGGTCATTTCATTAGATTATGAAAAAGCATTTGACACAATTCAGCATCCTTTCATGTTAAAGGTCTTGGAAAGAACAGGAATGCAATTCCCATACCTAAACATAGTAAAAGCATTATACAGCAAACCAGTAGCCAACATCAAACTAAACGGAGAGAAACTTGAAGCAATCCCTCTAAAATCAGGGACTAGACAAGACTACGCTCTCTCTCCATATTTACTCAATATAGTACTTGAAGATCTAGATAGAGCAATTAGACAACAAAAGGAGGTCAAAGGGATACAAATTGGAAAGGAAGAAGTAAAATTATCACTATGTGCAGATGATATGATAGTATATTTAATCAACCCAAAAAACTCCACCATAGAACTCCTACAGCTGATAAACAACTTCAGCAATGTGGCCGGATATAAAATTAACTTAGCAAATCAGCAGCCTTCCTATACTCAAAGGATAAACAGACTGAGATAGAAACTAGGGAAATGACAACCTTCACAATAGCCACTAACTATATAAAGTATCTTGGTGTGACTCTAACTAAACAAGTAAAAACTCTGTTTGACAAGAACAAGTCTCTGAAGAAAGAAATCGAAGAAGACCTCAGAAGATGGAAAGATCTTCCATGCTCATGGATTGGCAGGATTAATATAGTAAAAATGGCTATCCTGCCAAAAGCAATATATAGATTCAATATAATCCCCATCAAAATCCCAACTCCACTCTTCATACAGTTAGAAAGAGTAATTCTCAAATTCATCTGGAATGACAGAAAACGCAGGATAGCTAAAACTATTCTCAACAGTAAAAGAACTTCTGTGGGAATCAGTATCCCCGACCTCAAGAAGTACTACAGAGAGATAGTGTTAAAAACTGCATGGTATTATACAGTGACAGGCATGTAGATCAATGGAACAGAATTGAAGACCCAGAAATGAATCCACACATCTATGGTCACTTGATCTTTGACAAGGGAGGTACAACCACCCAGTGGAAAAAAGATAGCCTTTTCAATAGATGGTGCTGGTTCAACTGGAGGTCAACATGCAGAAGAATGCAAATCGATTCATTCTTATCTCCTTGTACTAAGCTCAAGTCCAAGTGGATCAAGGACCTCCACATAATACCAGAAACGCTGAAACTAATAGAAAAGAAACTAGGGAAGTGCCTTGAGCACATGGGCACAGGGGAAATTTTCCTGAACAAAACAACAATAGCTTATGCTCTAAGATCAAGAATTGACAAATGGGACCTCATAAAATTACAAAGTTTCTGTAAGGCAAAGGGCCCTGTCAAAAAGACAAAATGGCAACCATCTAATTGGGAAAAGATATTTACCAACCCGACGTCCGACAGAGGGCCAGTATCTAAGATGTACAAAGAACTCAAGAAGGCAGATTCCAGAGAGCCAACTAACCCTATTAAAAATGGGGTACAGAGCTAAACAAAGAATTTTCACCTGAGGAACATCGAATGGCTGAGAAACCCCTAAAGAAATGTTCAACATCCTTAGTCATCAGGGAAATGCAAATCAAAACAACCCTGAGCTTTCACCTCACAACAGTCAGAATGGCTAAGAGCAAAACCTCAGGAGACAGCTAGTGCTTGTGAGGATGTGGAGAAAGAGGAACACTCCTCCACTGCTGGTGGGATTGCAAGCTGGGAAAACCACTCTGGAAATCAATTTGGTGGTTCCTCAGAAAACTTGGCATAATACTACCGGAGGACCCAGCTATACCACTCCTGGGCATATACCCAGAGAACTCTCCAACATGCAATAAGGACACATGCTCCCCTGTGTTCATAGCAGCCTTATTTATAATAGCCAGAATGTGGAAAGAACCCAGATGTCCCTCAATGGAGGAATGGATACAGAAATTGTGGTATACTTACACTATGGAATACTACTCAGCTATTAAAAACAATGAATTCATGAAATTCTTAGGCAAGTGGGTGGAACTGGGGAATGTCATCCTGAGTGAGGTGACCCATTTACAAAAAATCTCACATGATATGTAGTCACTGATACATGGATATTAGCCCAGAAGCTAGGAATATCCAAGGAACAATTCACATATCAAAGGATACCCAAGAAGAAGGAAGGAGAGGTGCCTGGTCCTGGAAGGGCTCAATGTGGCACTGTAGGGGAATTTCAAGAAGGGGAGGTGGGAGTGGGTTGGTTGGGGAGCAGGGGGAGGGAAAAGGGTGTATGGGACTTTGGGGAGGGGGGAACCCATAAGAGGGAAATCATTTGAAATGTAAATAAAGAATATACCTAATAAAAAAATTAAAAATAAAACAATGAATTCATGAAATTCTTAGGCAAATGGATGGATCTAGAAAATACCATCCTGAATGAGGTAACCCAATCACAAAAGAACACAGAGGGTATGCACTTGCTTATAAGTGGATATTACCTGAAAGCTTAGAACACCCAAGATTGAGGATGTTCACAGACCACATGAAGTTCAAGTAGAAGGAAGGCCAAATTGTGGTTTCATTTATCCTTATTGGAAGGTTGATCAAAATACCATGGCTCACAGCCAATCAATAGACTGAGCACAGGGTCCCCAATGGAGGAGCTATAGAAAGGACACAAGGAACTGATGCGGTTTGCAGCCCATAGGAAGAACAATAATGTATGTTCATGGATTACCTGAAGAACAGTGGACTTAGGGATGGGATGGATAGGCCACTCATTTAGGGTCGCCCCATACTGGTCCTACCCTCTGTTGGAGTGAGACATACTCTCCAAAATGGGGACCCAGATACATTTCCTGCCTGATGGTCCTGCAGCTAACTGGCCCAAAATGAGAGACGGTCCCCTGCTGAAATTCCAAGCTACAGACAGGAGCAGTTTTCTCCATGCTGGTCAGAGATGAGCATGTGATTCTTTGGTGTACAACACAAATGTCATCCGGGCAGAACCTCCACCCCCTGGTACTCAATGCAGAAAGTAGAGCTAATTGCCCTCACAAAGAACTCACCTTGGAATTTAGAGCCAGGAAGAAAATTAACATCCTTGCAGATAGCAGATATGCCTCTGCCACAGCCCACATCCACAGGGATATATGCCAAGAGGCCTGCTCACATCAGAGAAAACAAACAGGAAATCTTGGACCTCTTAGATGCCCTAATGAAGACGACAATTGTGAGTATTATTCACTGCTCAGAACAGCAAAATAGAAAAGACTCAGTGGGCAATAAGCAGGCAGATCATGTGGCTCAAGAAGTGGCTATGCAGGAGCCTATACTGGTTATGGACCTGCAAGGAACACCGGCTGTGAAATGGGACTGGACTAGGGGATGGCCTCACTATGAACATGCTGGAGAAAAAAGGACTCAGATTGCTAGCTACCCTAACAAGTATGAACAAGAAGTGACAATGGCACACACAAGAAGGGAGAACTATACACCCCAAAAAGTGAGTAAAAGACTTACTAGACCAAATGCACAGATGAACTCATTTAAGAGATAAAAATCTCGTCCAAGCAGTTAAGGGACCTAAATTATATATTTATAAGACTCAGGTTTTGGGACAGAGAGATAGTAAAACAGTAAAAGATATTCCAGGATGTGAATGCTTCTGCAGCCAAGAGTAAACAAGACAAAAGACCTAGGATAGAAAAGCCTAGAGTGTATTGAGAGATTTTATAGAAGTTAAGGCCAGAAAATATTGTTTCAAATACCTTCTAGAGTTTGTGGATACCTTCTCTGGATGGGTTGGAGCTTTCCCCACCAAGCAGGAAACAGCTGTAATGATTGCTAAAGAAGATATTGGAATAAAATTTTCCCAAGTTTCAGAGTGTCCAAGGTAATTGGATCAGACAATGGTCGTGTTTGAGTCTCTAAGTCAGGAACTGACAGAAATATTGGGGACTAATTGGAAGCATTATTAAGTGGAATGTCCCCAGAGCTCAGGGGAGGTAGAGAAAATAAACAAAAACCCTGCAAGAAACCTTAATTGGCCTTGTAGAGTGGCTTAGGCTGGGTGGTGCCCCTCCTCTTGGTCTTGTTCGGAGCCCAGAACAGCTGCTGCCTTTTTAACCTGAACCCTTTTTAGATCAAATTTGGGACCCCCCCAACTCATTTGGTGTCCACTGAGCCCTCCCAGGAGGTATCCCACAACGTGAGATTTGACCCAATCTGTCTGCCTTAAAAGCAACAGGGATGCCAGAGACTCCTCACCTATTCCAGACTGTCAACTGGATCTATATAAGGAGGCTTCAGGGACAGCCACTAGAACTCTGATAGACAGGACCCTTCCTGGCTCTGCTAGCCACTTACATAGCCCTCAAGGTGGATGGTGTTGTGGCCTGGGTGCATGCTTCCCATGTGAAACATGCAGACGACCTGCTCGCCCCCCCCCCCCGCCCCAGAGACTCCTACTGAACAGTACAGAAGATGGACAATCTATTCAAGCAAAAGATCACTTGATCTTGATGACTGCTTGGTGGTACACTTGAATTCTGGTTCCTTCCCCCATCTTATGTGCCCATTCGCCAAACCTGTTATGGCACTCACTCTCTCCCTTCTGTTGTGGTAAGAGATGGCCAGAGCAGCCACCAGGACTTCCACTCTCGTCCTACAAAGGGAAAATTATGACAGTCTGAGGGCTATTGATTTAGATATAGAGAAAATAGAAACTTCTATCAGTCACCTTCGAGAATCACTGACTTCATTATCCAAAGTAGTACTGCAGAATAGGAAAGCTAATGTGCTGCCTTTGCTGAGGAGTGTTTCTCTTATATAAACTATTCCAGGTTTTTAAACCTGTTAGGACCCCTAATAGTTCTCCAGCTATAGTTGACTTTTAGCCCCTACATTTTGAACTGCTTAGTCGCTACTGTTAAGAAACTCATAGGTAGAGTACAGTTCTTTGTATCTCTTAAAGCAGAGATACTAAGAACTAGATATAGAAGATCAGGAATATGAGCTATCAGAATACCAGCAATTGCTTCAGGGTTGAAGCATGCACAAAGAAAAGTGGGGAATGAAAGGGTGAACTCTGAAACTTTAAAATAGTCATCAAATACTTTTCCCTCCCAGAAGGGCAAGCTTTCCTGTCCCAGAAGGGAGACCCTAAATTACATTTCTCAAGTGACAGGGAGGTCCCTGTGGCCAGGGAAGGTCCAGAGTCCATTGGGAACCTACCTCATCCCCTAACAACCAATTAGTATCCAGATACCAGAAACCACTAAAGAAAAACCTTTGTGTTATTGGGACTATTGATGCTGGTTAGCTGGAGCTAAGAAATTTGTGGTGATTAAGAAGAGACCATTTTCACTGAAGTGGAATCTTCTGGGAACTGTTTTTTGAGAGCACAGATAGCCAAGGTTGTACTTTGTGATGTGGCTGGACTTCATAATGTGTAGGAGTCACACAGGTGGTGCTGGTTTTGAAGGCATGAAGGGGTCATGAAGAGCAAGTGAGGCTCAGGACTGTGAGAGGACGTTGAAGGCCATTGTTGAAAGTACAACCTCAGTTGCCATTGATGGTCCAGGACTGAAGGGGTCATGCATAGGACTTGAGGCTTGGCACCATGAAAAGAGCCTATTAGAGGCTATTGGTGAAGCCTAATTACAGCAGAACAAAGCAGTGTTTTGTAGATGCCAGTGCCATGAGATGACCACCAAGAACAGCAGCAGCAGTTGGGTAAAGGCAGCTGGAGCCTGGAAGACAAGGTGTGAGCTACAAAGGGCAGAGCTAGAAAAGTGACCCAAGCCCTTGGAGGAGCCCAGAAGATGGTGTGTTGGATCCCAGACATTGAACCACTGGAGTTTCAGTTTTGCTTTTGATTGTGACAGTGCCCAGATATTTTTCCCTCTTGAAGAAAGAAAGTATTTTATTGGAGCCCACAATTAAGAGACTGAATTTTTAAAAGACATTGAATTTTAAAAGATATTGGACATCTTAACGGGATTGAACTTTTAATATGTAAAGACTGAGGGACTTTTAAAGTTATTTAGATCTTGGGGTTGAATAAGAAAGTAAGGTTTGGAGGTACCCAGGTTCCCCCCAATATAACATCGCTCGGGACACGGCCTGTTGGGGCTTCCATCTGCTCCCAGGAATGGGACAGCACTGTGGTCGTCTGGGCGCCAGATCTGCTGTAGGCCATCCCCTCTGCAGGGTGACCAGCGCCACCGAGAGTGTGCAGAGTGCACTCTGCCATCTTTGCTCCAGTGTCCGGGTGGTTGGGACTGCCAGGCTCGGACACAGACAGGCATAATATCACTTGGGTCCCGGGCGGCTTGTGTGTACACTGCTCCCAAGAGCTGGGAAGAGCTGCAGTGACCAGCGCGCCAGCTCTGCTGTGGGACTTCTGCCTGGCGGAGGGACCCCACGCTGGGCAGGAGCTTACCAGCTTCCCTTCTGCCACCTCTGTTCCAGTACTACACTGAAGAGACAGGTACCCAGGTTCCCCCCAATATAACATCGTTCGGGACACAGCCTGTTGGGGCTTCCGTCTGCTCCCAAGAACGAGACAGCGCTGTGGTCTTCTGGGCACCAGATCTGCTGTAGGCCATCCCCTCTGCAGGGTGACCAGCGCCACCGAGAGTGTGCAGAGTGCACTCCGCCATCTTTGCTCCAGTGTCCAGGTAGTTGGGACTGCCAGGCTCGGAGACAGACAGGCATAATATCGCTTTGGTCCCGGGCGGCTTGTGTGTATGCTGCTCCCAAGAGCTGGGAAGATCTGCAGTAACCAGTGCACCAGCTCTGCTGTGGGACTTCTGCCTTGCAGAGGGACGCCCCCTTCCCCCAACTCTGGGACAGATCACACACCCCTGCACAGGGCAGGAGCCTACCAGCCTCCCTTTGGCGACCTCTGCTCTGGGAATCCATTACACTGAGCCTTTGGATGTGCAGGGACTCCCCAATATAACATCACTTGGGGCAAGGCACATCAGGGCTCCAAAGTCACTCAGGAGCAGGGCAGGTCCCAGAAATGAGTGCCAGGGGAATCCTGGTAATCCAGGGGGGCGAGCAATAGCTTTGCAGGCTCACAGGAGGTCCAACCAACAGCCAGTGACAGCAGGACCAACTAACATCAGAGGTAACCAGATGGCAAAAGGCAAATGTAGGAACGTTACTAACAGAAATCAAAGTAATATGGCACCATCCAAACCCAACTCTCCAACAGCAGCAAGTCCTGGATACCCCACCACACCCGAAAGACAAGATCTGGATTTAAAATCACTTCTCATGATGATATTAGAGGATCACAAGAAGGACACAAATAAATCAAATAAAGAATTACAGGAGACCATGAATCAACGGTTAGAAGCCCTCACAAAGGAAACACAAAAGTCGCTTAGAGAAATGCAGGAGGACATGGAGCAAAAGATGGAGGCCCACAAGGAGACAACACAAAAATCTCTTAAAGAAATGAATCAACAGGTAGATGCACTTTCAAAGGAATCACAAAAATTGCATAAAGGAATGCAGAAGAATATGGGTCATCAGACAGATACCCATAGGGAGGCAACACAAAAAGTGCTTAAAGAAATGAATCAACGGATAGATGCCCTTACAAAGGAAACACGAGATCTGCTTAAAGAAATGCAGGAGAAGATGGATCAACAGATGGAATCCCATGAGAAGGAAACACAAAAATCGCTCAAAAAAATGCAGGAGAACTTGGGTCAACAGGCAGAAATCCTGAAAGAGGTAACACAAAAATACCTTAAAGAAATACAGGAAAATACAAACAAACAAGTGAAGGATCTCAGCAAGTCCATCCAAGATCTACAAAAGGAAGTAGAAACAACTAAGAAATCACAAAGGGAGACAACATTGGAGATAGAAAACCTTGGGAAGAAATCAGGAGTCATAGATGCAAACATCAACAATAGAATACAAGAGATGGAAGAAAGAATCTCAGGTGCTGAAGATACCATAGAAAGCATCGACTCAACAGTCAAAGAAAATGCAAAATGCAAAAAACATGTAACCCAAAACATCCAGGAAATCCAGGACACAATGAGAAGACCAAACCAAAGGATTATAGGAATAGATGAGAGTGAAGATTTGCAACTTAAAGGGCCAGTAAACATCTTCAACAAAATTATGGAGGAAAACTTCCCTAACCTAAAGAGAGAGATGCCGATGAACGTACAAGAAGCCTACAGAACTCCAAACAGACTGGACCAGAACAGAAATACCTCCCGTCACATAATAATCAAAACACCAAATGTACTAAACAAAGAAAGAATATTAAAAGCAGTAAGAGAAAAGGGCCAAGTAACATACAAACGAAGACCTATCCGAATCACTTCAAACTTCACACCAGAGACTATGAAAGCCAGAAGATCCTGGGCAGATCTCATGCAGACACTAAGAGAGCACAAATGCCAGCCTAGACTACTCTACCCAGCAAAACTCTCAATCACCATAGATGGAGAGACCAAGATATTCCATGATAAAACCAAATTTTCACAATATCTTTCCAAAAATCCAGCCCTGCAAAGGATAATAGGTGGAAACCGCCAATACAGGGAGAGAAACAACACCCTGGAAAAAATGAGATAGTAACCTTCTTGCTTCAAACCCAAAAGTAGATAACCACTCAAACATAAAGATAGCATCAAGAATGGCAGGTGGCAATAATCACTATGCCTTAATCTCTCTTAATGTCAATGGTCTCAATTCCCCAATAGAAAGACATAGACTAGCAGACTGGATACGTAAACAGGACCCTGCATTTTGCTGCATGCAGGAAACACACCTCAGTGTCAAAGACAAACACTACCTCAGAGTAAAAGGCTGGAAAACAATTTTACAAGCAAATGGCCCCAAGAAACGAGCCGGAGTTGCCATCCTAATATCAGATAAAATTGATTTTCAACCTAAAGTCATCAAAAAGACACAGAAGGACACTACATACTGAACAAAGGAAAAATCCACCATGAAGAACTCTCAATTCTGAATATCTATGCTCCAAATGCAAGGGCACCCTCATTTGTAAAAGAAACTTTACTAAAGCTCAAAGCGCACATCGAACCTCACACAATAATAGTGGGTGACTTCAACACTCCGCTCTCTGAAATGGATCGTTCAGGAAAGCAGAAACTAAACAGGGACACAGTGAATCTAACTGAAGCCTTGGACCAAATGGAACTAACAGATATATATAGAACATTTCATTCTAGAGCTAAAGAATATACCTTCTTCTCAGCACCTCATGGTACCTTCTCCAAAATCGACCATATAATTGGTCACAAATCAGACCTCAACAGATATAAGAAGATAGAACTAATCCCATGTCTCCTATCAGATCACTATGGAATAAGGGTGGTCTTCAATGGCAACAAAAACAAAAGAAAACCCACATACACATGGAGGCTGAATAATGCTCTACTCAATGATAACTCGATCAAGGTGGAAATAAAGAAAGAAATCAAAGACTTTTTGAAATTTTATGAAAATGAAGGCACAACATACCCTAATTTATAGGACACAATGAAAGCAGTGCTAAGAGGAAAATTCATAGCCCTGAGTGCCGCCAAAACGAAACAGGAGACAGCATACACTAACAGCTTAATGGCACACCTGAAAGCCCTGGAACAAAAAGAAGCAAATACACCCAAGAGGATTAGAAGGCAGGAAATCATCAAACTCAGGGCTGAAATCAATCAAGTACAAACAAATAAAACCATACAAAGAATCAACAAAACGAGGAGTTGGTAATTTGAGAAAATCAACAAGAAAGATAAGACCTTAGCCAGACTAACCAGAGGGCACAGAGACAATATCAAAATTAATAAAATCAGAAACGAAAAGGGAAAGATAACAACAGAAACTGAGGAAATTCAAAAAAATCATCAGATCCTACTACAAAAACCTGTATTCAACACAACTAGAAAATCTCGAGGAAATGGACAATTTCCTTGACAGATATCAAATACCAAAATTAAATCAGGATCAAATAGACCTTCTAAACCACCCTATAACCCCTGAAGAAATAGAAGTTGTCATTGGAAGTCTTCCAACCAAAAAAAGCACAGGTCCAGATGGTTTTAGTGCAGAATTCTATCAGACCTTCAAAGAAGACCTAACACCAATGCTCTTCAAACTGTTCCACAAGATAGAAACAGAAGGAACACTACCCAACTCGTTCTATGAAGCCACAATTACACTAATACAAAAGCACATAAAGATCCGACAAAGAAAGAGAATCTCAGGCCAAACTCTCTTATGAATATCGATGCAAAATACTCAATAAAATTCTTGCCAACCGAATCCAAGAACACATCAAAACGATCATTCACTACGATCAAGTAGGCTTCATCCCAGGGATGCAGGGATGGTTCAATATAAGGAAGTCGATCAATGTAATCCACTACATAAACAATCTCAAAGAAAAAAACAACATAGTCATCTCATTAGATGCTGAGAAAGCATTTGACAAAATTCAGCATCCTTTCATGCTAAAAAGTCTTGGAAAGATCAGGAATTCGAGGCCCATATCTAAACATAGTAAAAGCAACTTACAGCAAACCGGTAGCCAGCATCAACCTAAATGGAGAGAAACTTGAAGCAATCCCACTAAAATCAGGGACTAGACAAGGCTGCCCTCTCTCTCCATATCTTTTCAATATAGTACTTGAAGTTCTAGCTAGAGCAATTAGACAACAAAAATAGTTCAAAGGGATACAAATTGGAAAGGAAGAAGTCAAACTATCAGTATTCGCAAACGATATGATAGTATACTTAAGTGACCCAAAGAACTCCACCAGAGAACTCCTACAGCTGATAAACGACTTCAGCAAAGTGGCCGGATATAAAATCAACTCAAGCAAGTCAGTAGCCTTCCTATACTCAAAAGATAGGAAGGCCGAGAAAGAAGTAAGAGAAATGATACCTTTCACGATAGCCACAAACCATATAAAGTATCTGGGTGTGACTCTAACCAAACAAGTGAAAGATCTGTATGACAAGAACTTCAAGTCTCTGAAGAAAGAAATTGAAGAAGACCTCAGAAGATGGAAAAATCTGCCATGCTCATGGATTGGCAGAATTAATATAGTAAAAATGACCATCTTGCCAAAAGCAATATACAGATTCAATGCAATCCCCATCAAAATCCCAACTCAATTCCTCATAGAGTTAGAAAGAGCAATTCAAAAATTCATCTGGAATAACAGAAAACCCAGGATAGCTAAAACTATTCTCAAGAGTAAAAGAACCTCAGGGGGATTTAGTATCCCGGACCTCAAGCTGTAACACAGAGCAATAGTGTTAAAAACTGCATGGTATTGGTACAGTGATAGGCATGTAGATCAATGGAACAGAATTGAAGACCCAGAAATGAATCCACACTCCTATGGTCACTTGATCTTTGACAAAGGAGCTAAAACCATCCAGTGGAAAAAAGATAGCCTTTTCAACAAATGGAGCTGGCTCAACTGGAGGTCAACATGCAGAAGAATGCAAACTGACCCATTCTTATCTCCTTGCACTAAGCTCAATTCCAAGTGGATCAAGGACCTCCACATAAAACCAGACACACTGAAACTAATAGAAAGGAAACTAGGGAAGAACCTTGAACATATGGGCACAGGGGAGAATTTCCTGAACAGAACTCCAATAGCTTATGCTCTAAGATCAAGAATAGACAAATGGGACCTCATTAAATTACAAAGTTTTTCCAAGGCAAAAGACACTGTCAAAAAGACAAAGCGGCAACCAACTAACTGGCAAATGATCTTTACCAACCCTGCATCCGACAGAGGGCTAATATCCAATATATACAAAGAACTCAAGAAGGTAAACTCCAGAGAGGCAAGTAACCCTATTAAAAATGGGGTACAGAGCTAAACAAAGAGTTCTCACCTGAAGAATATCTAATGGCTGAGAAGCACCTAAAGAGATGTTCATCATCCTTAGTCATTAGGGAAATGCAAATCAAAACAACCCTGAGATTCCATCTCACACCAGTCACAATGGCTAAGATCAAAACCACAGGAGACAGCAGTTGTTGGCGAGGATGTGGAGAAAGAGGAACACTCCTCCACTGCTGGTGGGATTGCAAGCTGGGAAAACCACTCTGGAAAGCTGTCTGGTGGTTCCTCAGAAAACTGGACATGACACTCCTGGAGGATCCTGCTATATACCACTCCTGGGCATATACCCAGAGGCTTTACCTGCATGCAATAAGGACACATGTTTCCCTATGTTCATAGCAACCTCATTTATAATAGCCAGAAGCTGGAAAGAACCCAGATGTCCCCAACGGAGGAATGGATTCAGAAGATGTGGTATATTTACACAATGGAATGCTACTCTGCAATTAAAAACAATGAATTCACGAAATTCCTAGGCAAATGGTCAGAACTTGAAAATATCATCCTTAGTGAGGTAACCCAATCACAAAAGAACACACATGGTATGCAGTCACTGATAAGGGGATATTAACGCAGAATCTCGGAATACCCTAGACACAATTCGCATATCAATAGATTTCTATGAAGATGGAAGGAGAGACCCCTGGTCCTGGAAAGACTGGATGTAGGGGAACGCCAGGACAGAGAAGCGAGAGGTGATTGAATGGGGAAAAGAGGGAGGGAAGGGGGCTTATGGGACTTTCGCGAAGGGAGGAAACGGGAAAGGGGAAATGATTTTGAATGTATATAAAAATATCTTAGAAAATAAAATTTAAAAAAAAAAAGAAAGAAAAGAAATTCTTCCTGTCACATAATAGTCAAAGCACTGAATGCACAAAACAAAGAAGGAATATTAAAAGCTGTAAGGGAAAAAGGTCAAGTAACATATAAAGGTAGACCTACCAGAATTACACCAGACTTCTCACCAGAGACTATGAAAGCCAGAAGATCCTGGGCAGATGACAACAAAAGGAGGTCAAAGGAATACAAATTGGAAAGGAAGAGATCAAATTATCACTATTTGCAGATAATACGATAGTATACTTAAGAGACCCAAAAAACTCCACCAGAGAACTCCTACAGCTGATAAATAACTTCAGCAATGAGGACAGATGTAACATTAACTCAAGCAAATCAGTAGCCTTCCTATACTCAAAGGATAAATAGTCCGGACAAAGAAATTAGGGAAAAGACACCCTTCACAATAGCCACAAACAATATAAAGTATATTTGTGTGACTCTAACTAAACAAGTGAAAGATCTGTATGACAAGAATTTCAAGTCTCTGAAGAAAGAAATCGAAGAACTCAGAAGATCGAAAAATCGTCCATGTTCATGGATTGCCAGGATTAATATAGTAAAAATGGCTGTCTTACCAAAAGCAATATAAAGGTTCAATGCAATCCCCACCAAAATCCCAACTCAATTCTTCATAGAGTTAAAAAGAGCAGTTCTCAAATACATCTGGATAAACAAAAAACCTAGAATAGGTAAAACTATTCTCAACAGTAAAAGAACTTCTGGGGGAATCAGTCTCCCCAACCTCATGCTGTACTACAGAGCAATAGTGTTAAAAACTGCATGGTATTGGTACAGTGACAGGCATGTAGATCAGTGGAATAGAATTGATGACCCAGAGATGAAACCACACGCCTATGGTCAATTGATCTTTGAGAAAGGAGCTACAAACATCCAGTGGAAAAAAGAAAGCCTTTTCAACAAATGGTGCTGGTTCAACTGGAGGTCATCATGCAGAAGAATGTAAATTGATCCATTCTTATCTACTTGTACTAAGCTCAAGTTCAAGTGGATCAAGGACCTCCACTTAAAACCAGACACACTGAAACTAATAGAAAAGTAACTGCGGAAGATTCTCAAACACATGGGCACAGGGGGAAATTTCCTGGACAGAATACCAATAGCTTATGCTAGAGGGCACAGAGACAGTATCCAAATTAACAAAATCAGAAATGGAAAGGGAGATATAACAACAGAAACTGAGGAAATTCAAAAAATCATCAGATCCTCCTACAAAAGCCTGTATTCCACACAACTAGAAAATCTGGAAGAAATGGACAATTTCCTAGACAGATACCAAATACCAAAATTAAATTAGGATCAAATAGACCACCTAAACCATCCTATAACCCCTGAAGAAATAGAAGTGTTCATTGGAAGTTTTCCAACCAAAAAAAAGCACAGGTCCAGATGGTTTTAGTGCAGAATTATATCAGACCTTCAAAGAAGACCTAATGCCAAAACTCTTCAAACTATTCCACAAAATAGAAACAGAAGGAACACTTCCCAACTCATTCCATGAAGCCAAGATCACTCTGATACCAAAATCACACAAAGATCCGAGAAAGAAAGAGAATCTCAGACCAATTTCTCTTATGATTACCGATGCAAAAATACTCAATAAAATTCTTGCCAATTGAATCCAAGAACAAATCAAAACAATCATTCACCACAATCAAGTAGGCTTCATCCCAGGGATGCAGGGATGGTTCAATATAAGGAAGTCCATCAATGTAATCCACTACATAAACAATCTCAAAGAAAAAAACCACATGGTCATCTCATTAGATGCTGAGAAAGCATTTGACAAAATTCAGCATCTTTTCATGCTAAAAAGTCTTGGAAAGATCAGGAATTCGAGGCCCATTTTTAAACATAGTAAAAGCAATTTACAGCAAACCGGTAGCCAACATCAAACTAAATGGAGAGAAACTTGAAGCAATCCCACCAAAATCAGGGACTAGACAAGGCTGCCCTCTCTCTCCATATCTTTTCAATATAGTACTTGAAGCTCTAGCTAGAGCAATTAGACAACAAAAGGAGGTTAAAAGGATACAAATTGGAAAGGAAGAAGTCAAACTATCATTATTTGCAGTATACTAAGCTCAACTCAAAGTGAATCAAGTACCTCCACATAAAACCAGACACACTGAAACTAATAGAAAAGAAACTAGGGAAGAGCCTTGAACAGATGGATACAGGGGAAATTTTCTGGAGCAGAACACCAATAGCTTATGCTCTAAAATCAAGAATTGACAAACGGGACCTCATAAAATTGCAAAGTTTCTGTAAGAAAAAGGTCACTGTCAAAAGGACAAAACAGCAACCACCAAATTTGGAAAAGATCTTTACCAACCCTACATCCGACAGAGAGCTAATATTCAATATACACAAAGAACTCAAGAAGTTAGACTCAAGAGAGCCAAATAACCCCATTAAAAAATGGGGTACAGAGCGAAACAAAGAGTTCTCACCTGAAGAATATCGAATGGCTGAGAAGCACCTAAAGAAATGTTCAACATCCTTAGTCATTAAGGCAATGCAAATCAAAACAACCATGAGATTCCATCTCACACCAGTCAGAATGGCTAAGATCAGAAACTCAGGAGACAGCACGTTTTGGCGAGGATGTGGAAAAAGAGGAACACTCCTCCACTGCTGGTGGAAACCAGCAAGCTGGTACAACCACTCTGGAAAGCAGTCTGGCGGTTCCTCAGAAAACTGGGCATGACACTCCTAGAGGATCCTGTTATACCACTCCTGGGCATATACCCAGAGGCTTATCCTGCATGCAGTAAGGACACATGATCCACTATGTTCATAGCAGCCTTATTTATAATAGCCAGAAGCTGGAAAGAACCCAGATGTCCCTCAACGGAGGAATGGATACAGAAGATGTGGTATATTTACACAATGGAATACTACTCTGCAATTAAAAACAAGGAATTCACGAAATTCTTAGGCAAATGGTCAGAACTGGAAAATATCATCCTTAGTGAGGTAACCCAATCACAAAAGAACACACATGGTATGCAGTCACTGATAAGGGGATATTAACCCAGCATCTCGGATTACCCAAGACACAATTCGCATATCAATTGATTTCCAAGAAGAAGGAAGGAGAGACTCCTTGTCCTGGAAAGACTGGATGTAAGGCAATACCAGCACAGAGAAGCGAGAGGGGGTTGAATGGGGAACAGGGGAAGAAGAGGTCTTATGGGTCTTTCGGGGAGGGAGTAACCAGGAAAGGGGATATCATTGGGAATGTAAATTAAAAAAATATAGAAAATTAAAAATAATTTAAAAAAAGAAAAGGACCTAGTAGTAGTTCCACTATAAAAGAGCTTAATAATCACAGATTTATTTTTAAGAATTCTTATAGGATCATCATTAAGACATAAGTCATCTATTTGTCTCTATAGCATCACTACAAGACAGTGCATCTTTGTGGGTCTGCAGAGATCAACTCCTAAGAGGTGTGTTATTACTTAGATACTGTTATATATGTTTAATAATAACAAGAAAAGCATATTAATAGCAGGAATCTTTCCTAAAATAAATCCCTTACAGTTTTTCTTAATAATGGTGAAGCTGTTGCAGATTACATAATAATTCGAAGCAGGCCATCTCTGGACAATCACCTGCTAGTTATTAGTTTGTCCCATTATGGCTCCTGACATATATGCCTTGAAAACCAAGGTCCTTTATTCATCATGATAATGCTTGAAAACACAAGAGTAAATATATCTTTGCACCAGTGTAATTTGTGCAAAATATGATGAAAGCACTATTTTAAGTATCAGACAAGAAAAATGTTCTCTCCCATATGAAATTTGATTTACCTTCCCAATGCTGCAATCACATTTGTTTTATATTTCAAGGTATTAGAAACCACACTTGAAATGAGATTTTTCTTTGGACAAAGAATACCTTATAATATCAAGTAGGAAGAAAGAATTTAACATGGTTAGATCACAATATGTATTCTAGTATTTGAGTTCTCTTATTTATTTGTTTATTCACTTTATACTCCAATTTACAGCCTCCCCTCCTCCTAGTCCTACCCTCACAAACCCCTCCCTCATTACCTCATCCTTTCTACTCATCCAGTCCTGGCATCAAGTTGCAGAAGGACTAAGTGCATCCTTTCTCACTGAGGCCTGCCAAGGGGGGGGGGGGAGGCAGTCAAGGGGAGAGGATTCAAAGGCAAGCAACCAAGTCAGAAACAGTCCTTGCTTCAATTCCTAGGGGACCCATATGAAGACCAAGCTATACATCTGATACAAATGTGTAGGGAGCCTACTTCCAGCCAATGCATGCTCTTTGGTTGGTGATTTAATCTTTGTGAGCCCCCATGGACCCAAGTTAGTTGACTGTTTGGGTCTTATTATGGTGTCCTTGACCCCTCTGGCTCACTCAATCTTTTTTTTTTTAAAGCCCCACTCTTCCAGAACACTTCCCGTGTCTATTTTATTTTCCCTTCTGAATGAGTATTCCATTGAATAAATGAACCACATTTCCCTTCTTCAGAGACGCAAAGTTCTTTTCATACAGGTCTTCCACTTGCTTGGTTAGAATTACACCACGTTGTTTTATATTATTTGTGGCTATTGTAAAATGTATTGTTCCTCCAATTTCTTTCTCAGACCATTTAACATTTGTATAAAGAAAGGATATTGTTTTTATTTTAGTTAATTTTGTATCCAGCCACAGTGCTGAAGTTGGTTATTGCTGTAGGAGGTCCCTGGTATAATTTTTGTGGTCACTTATGTATACTATCCAATCATGACTTCTTCCTTTCCAATTTATTTTTATTTTTTTCTTTAATTTATTTATTTACTTTACATGCCAATCTTAGCCTCTCTGTCTTCCTAGTCCCACCCTCACACAGCTCCTCTCCCCTTCCCCTTCCCCTCTGAGTATCACCTCACCCTGGTACATCAAGTCACTGCAGGACTAAGTGCATCCTTTCCCACTGAGGATAAGGTGGCCTACACAGAACAACAGGATCCACAGTCAGGCAACAGATTTAAGGACATTCCCCACTCTAGTTGTTGGGAGACTCACACAAAGTTCATGTTGAACATCTACTACATATATGTTGGGGGGGCTAGGTACAGCTCATGCTTACTCTTTGGTTGGTGGTTCAGTCTCTGGGAGCCCTCAAGGGTCCATGTTTGCTGACTCTGTTGGTCTTCTGTGGAGTCCCTATCCCTTTTGGGTCCCTCAATACTTTCCCCCAACTCTTTCACAAGACTCCTTGAACTCCATCTAATGTTTGGCTGTGGGTCACTGCACCTGTTTCCATTGGCTGTTGGTTAGAGGCTCTCAGAGGACAGTTATTCTGGGATCCTGTCTGCCAGCATAACAGAGTGTTATTAATAGTGCCAGAGATTGATTCTTGTCTATGGGATGGGTCTCAATTTGTGGCAGTCATTGGTTGAGCATTCCCTAAGACTGCTCCATCTTTGTCTCTGTACTTCTTGTAGGCAGGACTCATTTTAGGTAGAAAGTTTTCTTGGTGGGTTTCTGTGCTTACCCCTCCACTGGAGTTCTGCCTGCTATAGGAGGTAACCATTTCAGGCTCCATATCCCCCACTGCTAGGATAGTCAGCTAGAGTCACCTCCATAGATTGCCCGGAGTCTCCCCCAGTCCCAGGCCCCTCACATGCACTAGAGATGCCCCTCCACTTATTTCTGTTCTTTATCCCCTGCTCTCCCTATACCTGATCCCCTGTCCTGTTCTCCTCTCCCACCGATTCCCTCCAACATCTATTTTATTTCACCTTCTGAGAAAGATTCAACCATCCTCCCTTTGGCCTTCCTTGTTATTTGGCTTCTTTGGGTCTGTGAATTGAATTGTGGTAATCCTGCTTTATGGCTATTATCTACTTATAAGTGAGTGCATACCATTCATGTCTTTTTGGATTTGAGTACCTCACTCAGGATATTTTCTAGTTCCATCCATTTGCCTGAAAAATTTATGATGTCCTTATTTGTAAGAGCTGAGTAGTATTTCATTATGTAAATGAACCACATTTTCTTTATCCATTTTTCAGTTGAGGGACATATGAGTTGTTTCCCATTTCTGGATATTATAAATAGAGCTGCTATGAACATAGTTGACCAAGTGTCCTTGTAGGTTGATGGAGCTTCTTTGGGGTATATGCCCCGGAATAATATAGCTGAATCTTGTGATAGAACTATTCCCAATTTTCTAGAAAACCACCAAATTGATTTATCGATTGGTTGTACAAGTTTTTGCTCTCACCAAGAATAGAGTTTTCCTCTTGCTCTGCATCCTCATCAGCATTTGCTGTCCCATGAGGTTTTGATCTTAGTCATTCTGATGGATATAAGGTAGAATCTCAGAGTTGTTTTGATTTGCATTTCCCAGATGACTAAGGATGTTGATCATTTCTCTAAGTGTTTCTTTGCCATTTGAGATTCCTCTGTTGAGTATTCTCTGTTCAGCTCTTTGCTCCATTTTTAATTAGGTTATTTAGGTTGCTGGTGTCTAATATCTTGAATTTTTAAAATATATTTTAGATATTAGCTTTCTGTCAGAAATAAGTTTGGTGAAGATCTTTCCCTAATCTGTTGACTGTCGTTTTGTCCTTTTGGTGGTATCCTTTGCAATATAGAAGCTTTTCACTTTCAAGAGGTCCCATTTATTAACTGTTGATCTTAGTACCTGACGCATGGATGATCTGTTCAGAAAATTGTGTCCTGTACCAATGAGTTCAAGGCTATTGCCGATTTTTTTTATTAAATTTAATGGATGTGGCTTTACATTGAAGTCTTTGATCCACTTGGACTTGTGTTTTCTGCAGGGATAAATATGGATCCATTTGCATTCTTGTATATGTAGATATCCAGTTAGGCCAGCACCATTTGTTGGAGATGCTTTCTTTTGTTCCACTGTATGGTTTTGACTTCTTTGTCAAAACTCAAATGTCCAAGGTGTGGTTTATTTTCTGGGTCTTCAGTTCTATTCCATTGATCAACCTATCTGTTTCTATACCAAATAACATGCAGTTTCATTACTATTGCTCTGTTGTACAGCTTAAAGTTAGGAATGATGATACCTCCAGAGATTCTTTTACTGTACAGGATTGTTTTAGCTATCTTGGATTTTTTTTTCATATGAAATTTAGAATTGTTCTTTCAAAGTCTGTAAAGAATTGCGTTGTAATTTTGATGGGAATTGCATTGGTTCTGTAGATTGCTTTTGGTAAGATAGCTATTTATGTGTTTATTATTATTTATGTGTTTATTATAGCTATTTATGTGACTGTGAAAGGCAGCCTGTTTTCTGGTTAAGTTAAGGTTGAAAACCTTGGTGACCACCAGTGATGGTAGGCATTTTGACATGCTCCTGGACACCAGGCTCCTGGCATGAAGCCAGGAGTCACATAAGGGCAATGTTCCAAGCCCCTCCACAGCTAGAGGAAGTGACCACAGGTCTCAAGACAGATCTCCATTTTAATGAGATACCTAAAGGCCTGGAGGCTTAGCCAATAAACTCCCCTTCCCAGACACTCCTCCCTGCAAAAGGTATTTAACCTCAGGCCCACCCTGATAAAGTGAGGTATGGTTTTACTCATCACTACTCTCCACCACAATACATGCCTTAAAACCATGGACTATCTCTTTTCATTGGGATCCGCTGTGGAGAGCAATGGAGCAGGTTTTTGCCTAAAGAGTCATCTATCTAATCTCCCACAGGAGGCCTCTCGGGGTTCCCAGCCATGGCTTCCACCAAGTCAAGCCGCAGAACTAGCCAAGGACTCTCCTCCCCATGGGACCCAGCTGGAGCTCTCCCGTCTTTTCCCCTTCCACTCTGGGCTAGATCCAGCCCGCGGGCTCCACTCCGGGTGCCTGGGTGCTCAAGAGCATGAGAGCCAGATGGTCCTGGCCTCCGCGCAGGCCCAGGGACTGAGCCAGCTCTGGCAGTCCCCAGGGACTTCAGACTGCACTCCCCAACCCTGAAGCTGTGTCCAGGGCCTTCACATAGCCTGATAACCACCAGGCACCAGTGTAGGGTAAGGGTAGTCAAAACTTCCCCCAACCCACCTCCCGAGCAGTCCAAGGCTTGAGCTGAAACCCCATAACCCAAAATATGTGGGAAAACTTTGCTAATTAAAATTGAAGTCTACCATTGGTTGAATAGTCTTCTGGGGATTGGCACAATATGGAAGACACCTTTCATTGGCAGGGATTCTCCTCCTCTGACCTTGTCTGGGGAATTCACCCTCTCCCTACACCTCTACCTGTGGAACATCACAATCTAAGTTAAATTACAGATTCAACTTCCTTTCTCCTGATAAGAACTCATTCAGCTAGAGTCTGAGATTACTGAAATGCTTTCCCATGCTAATGAGTCATTTCGGTACCCTAAGTCTTCAGCCAATGACCTCTGCTCATGTTGGATGTTTCTAGCATCCCCAAATTATATAATCCTTGAATCACCCCAAGTAAAGTTAGCCTGCCTCCCTGCATCTGGTTCTGATGTATCTTATTTACTATATGTACTCACAGGGCTCCTTAACCTCTCATCTGTCATCTGTTTACTTTGCCTACATGGACCAATATTGGCTGATGATCCATAAGAGCAGGGAGAGACACAATTTTCACATTGCTAATTCTGTTGATCCATAAGCATATGGGATCTTTCTATCTGCTGATATCTCCTTTGATTTCTTTCTTCAGATACTTGAAGTTCTTCCCATACACATCATTGACCTGAGTGGTTAGAATTACCCCAAGATATTTTATATTATTTGAGACTATTTTTTGTGTAAATGTTTTATTTATTTAAAAAGAAACATCATGAGTATACCTACCTTGCTTTTTCAAAGCAATGCAATGCAATGCCCAGCATCTGAGTAAGGAATACCCTGCTCTGTGAACATTCTTCTAGAAACACTGAGGCATGGGGCTCATGGGAAGTAGAAATGTACAATGTAACTATCAAACATAATATGTAAGAGAAAGCACACATAACTCAATGGTCATGAAAAAATAGATGAATCGAAAAATTTTGTTTAAAAATATTAAGTTCAAGTTCTATGGAAATTTTGTGCATGAAGCATAGTGTATAATCAGAAGGACTCTTCATGGTCACTTCTAGAACAAACCAGCTTAGGTTAGAAAGTTAAACTTGTTTAACTTCTCTTTTTCAAAGTACTTTAAAACATTACCAAAGTAAAGTACCATATTTTAACCATTCCTAAACCTGTTCTAATGCTCCTACCACATGGATTCCCCTTGGGGTGCACAAAAAAGACACAGCTGCTAACAGAACAAAGTAAAGAGCCTATCTAGAAAAGAAAATGGCCCAATCAAGAAAGATCAGCATCTGAGCTTTAATTATATTCCTTCTCTTTTCCCTCATCACTTCTTTTCATCGTGTCTTTGGAAAATAAGCAACTAGGGGCAGCCTGTGGATTCACTCCCTCATGAGACCTCTTCTCCTGGCCACCATACATGTGGCCAGCACAGGTACCCTTCTCCATTTGTCAGAAACCTAGGCCCAGATCTCACTCCTACCCTTGGACCACACTGAAACTTGGTGCATCAGAGAGGCCGTCCAGGGACTCCCTCTGGAAGTCCCCCAAGGCTTTGGGCCACCACACACCTAGAGCGCAGATCCTCCACACCGGAGGACAGAGTGGCAACTTTTTTTTTTTTAATTTTATTTTCTAAGTTTTTTTTTATATACATTCAAAATCATTTCCCCTTTCCCGTTTCCTCCCTCCCCGAAAATCCCATAAGCCCTCTTCCCTCCCTCTTTTCCCCATTCACCCCCCTCTCGCTTCTCTGTCCTGGCATTCCCCTACATCCAGTCTTTCCAGGACCAAGGGTCTCTCCTTCCATCTTCTTAGAAATCTATTGATATGCGAATTGTGTCTAGGGTATTCCGAGATTCTGGGTTAATACCCCCTTATCAGTGACTGCATAGAGTGGCGACTTTTAATTGACCTGTGACCGCCAGATCCTGGGCGCGGTCTTTTGTTCTTAACTTCTTTCTCAGCCCATTTATCATTTGTATAAAAGAGGGCTACTGATTTCTTTGAGTTAATTTTATAACCAGCCTCTTTGCTGAAAGTGTTGATCAGCTGTAGGAGTTCTCTGGTATAATTCTTGGGGTCACTTATGAATACTATCACATCATCTGTAAACAGTGATACTTTGACTTCTTCCTTTCCGATTTGTAGCCCCTTGATCTGTTTTTGTCTTATTGCTCTAGCTAGAAGTCCAAGTACAATATTGAATATATGTGGAGAGAGTGGTCAGCCTTGTCTTGTCCCTGATTTTAGTAGAATTGCTTTAAGTTTCTATTTGACTTTGACTATTGGCTTGCTGAATATTGCTTTTATTGTGTTTAGGTATGTGCTTGTATCCCTGATCTCTCCAAGACTTTTAACATGAAGGAGACTGGATTTTGCCAAAGCCTTTTTCAACATGTAATGTGATGATTATTTTTCAGTTTGTTTATATTGTGGATTATGTTGATTTATTTTCATACATTGAACAACCCCTACATCCCTTGAATGAAGGTTATTTGATCATGTTGAATGACGTATTCTCTGACTCAGTTTGCTAATTTTTTGAGTATTTTTGCATCAAAGTTCATATGGGAAATTGGTCTGAAGTTCTGTTTTTTTTGTTGAGTCTTTATGTGCTTTAGGTATCAGGGTGACTGTAGCCTCATAGAATGAATTAGGTAGTGTTCCTTCTGTTTCTATTTTATGGAATAGTTTGAGGCATATTGGTATTAGCTCTTGTTTGAAAGTCTGGTAGAATTCTGCACTAAAACCATCTGATCCTGTGCTTTTTTGGGGTGTGGAGTATTTTAATGACTTTGTCTATATATTTAGGAGTTATAGGATTATTTAAGTTGTTAACCTGATCTTGATTTAACTTTGGTAAGTGGTATGTATCTAGAAAATCATCCATTTCAATTAGGTTTTCCAATTTGGTTAAGTATATGCTTTTTAAGTGCAACCTAATGATTCTTTGACTTTCTGCAGTGCCCATTGATATAGTTCCGTTTTCATTTCTGATTTTGTTAATTTGGATATTGACTTTCTGCCTTTTGATTAGTTTGGCTAAGGGTTTGTCTATCTTGTTGACTTTCTAAAAAACAAAAAAATAAAATAAAAATGGCTCTTAATTTCCTTGATTCTTTGTATTTTTCTCTGTTTCTAATTTATTGATTTCAGCTCTGAGCTTTATTATTTCCTGCCATCACTTCTCTTGAGTGTATTTGCTTCTTTTGTTTTATAGCTTTCAAGTGTGCTGCTAAGTTGCTAGTATGAGATCTTTCCATTTTCTTTATGAAGGCACTCATGAACTCAAAGCAGATGTGACTATGTGTGCGAGGCCTGATCTTGCAATTATAGCAATGGGGGTGGAGGAGTGCTCATGATGCACATCCTACCTCAGAAGCTAGAAGCAATAGACAGCTTATAGAGAGCACTGACTAAGACATCTCCACAATCCTTTAATTATCCTTTTAAATAAAACTCTCCTACTTGATAATAGATGAGTAGTTTTTTAAGTAGTTATGCATAGTGAAACATTTCTAAGTATTGAAAACTTTAAGAGCATGCTTCTGAGATGTGTGTATGCATATGGTATTAATTTAATCAGGAAATATGGAACATCGTACAAGGGATACATGCAGGAAAGAAAGAAAACAATCAGGCCTTAGGTCTTCATAAGATGAGATTAATTAGACTTCACAGGGATGAATCAATTGCCATTGAGAAGTTACAATGTCAAATATTCTTTATGATATCTGTGGAGATGAGAACAAAAATGTTTAATTTAGTTGAGTTCTTAATAGCATAATGTCCTTAAGTTTTCAATGAAGGAAGATTTGAACCAAATCACCACTCCCTGGTGGAATTGGCAGGGATCATGTGGTTCCCTTCTTTCTGAGGGATTATAGACAATAAAATTTGCTGGGTGGTTGGGGAGACTCACTTACAAGGCCCCACACATTTCTGAGACTTTACAAGCAAGTAATGGTTGCTAGGGGGAGGAGCCTGAGATGATTTTCAGTTGTATAGCTGCTGATGTTGTGTTCGTGCTCCTGTAACTAAGTCTGTACACATGCTTATGCAAGTAATCCCGATTAAATTGATTGTGTTACCAGAAAGTTCATATATATAATATAATGCATAATACATAATGCATAATATAGTGTATACAATATATAATATACTCTATAATAAAAATTTATATACAATTCATATATGCATATATATATACATACACACACACACAAACACAGACACACACATATATAATATATGGGAAAGTAGAATGGAGACTCAGCTGTTGGGATGAGGAAAGCAACAGGTGAAAATAAGTGGTAGATAAAGTGGGAATATGATTAAAATATGTGATATACATGTATGAAGAATGTCATTATGAAATTCAATTCTATATGTAAATATTATATGCCATTAAATAACTTTATAATCGATTACTTTGATGAGCAAGGTAACAGAGGGGAATTTGTAAGGAAGAGCCATTTTCAACAAATCTTCCATTTTGAATAGGGTTCAAAGTTTAAGTTACTAAGATCTCCCTGGGTGACCAACACCCTGGTTGACAAGTTAAGACATGAATGCTGGACAAGTCACTCTGCCACAGTTAAGTAAACTAACTAATGATGACACAATAGATGTACCATAAAGAAATGTTTCTAGGAAAGTCCCCTATTCCTGAATCTCAATTGATAGAAAAATTTAACTGTAACTTGACACAGATGTTTGTGACTTTTAGACTTAAAAACCCTGTTACATTCTGGCTAGGGGATCATAGTTCAGCTCCCAAGTCTGTTCTGTGTTGCTGATTAGTAGCAGTTTGATTACAATAAATTTTTGTTTTCTGTTTTGACTTGGTGTTTGAGTTGTGTTGGATCTTAATGGATCCTATCCATGACAAAGTGTACCTTTGTCCACGAGAAAGTTGTTTCACAGGATTTCATATGTGTATATGGATGACATGCTTGGGTATTATTTTGAAAAATTTCAAGAAATTATATTAATTTTGTAAACCTCTGCACAGATCCTAAGATTTCATTTATCCAAGGTAAATACTAAGGTCTATAACACAGAGAAAAGTGCATAAATATGTGCATTACCAAAAATTGTGAAATAATTGACTGCTCAAAATTCACCCTAAAATTCATTATTTCATATTTCACAGATTTCTTTGTTTCCAAAGTTAAAAATATTGACTCTTTATCTTGAGGTATCAAGGGAGCAAATCAAGTAGAGAAGGTTAGTATAGATGACTGATAGGTTCAGTGCATAGGAGCCATCCCTGATCTTGAACAAGACTCATGTCTCAGTTCCATGTGACCCTGTGGGATCTGGTGCCATCTTCTGTTCTCCAAGAGCACTGCACCCACATCACACCCACCCAATGAATTCTTTTTAATAAAAAGTAACAAACAAAAACAAAAAAAAAAAAACATTGATTTTTAATAAGAATGGGATCTGTCAGTATGTTTCTACTCACCCAAGGTATTCATGTTTTTATTTAGGACAAATATCTGCAAAATAGGTTGAGAAACAACACTGTTATAAGAATTATACTTTAAAAATTGTAAGTAGTAAATATGAATCAAATATAATATGTTTTTTATTTTTTATTTCATATACAATCTCAGGGGACAGACAGGGTTCTCTCTATAGTCATTTCCTTATTACCTTTCTCAAGCAGGTATCTTACATTGTCCTTTTGAAATTTCACCCTAGTACACTCATCTGTAAATTTCTGTTGATCTGCTTCACTCACACCATTTCCTTTCCCTTCATTGTGTGGAAAAAAGAAGAGAGACATGTGGAATGTTCTTCAGAGTACAGTGCATCCTCCATGCTATCTTACTGTGTGTCCAATCCTTTCTCTACCCCACCTCTGTCTTTCATGGTGACTTGACAAGGACTAATAATATGGAACACCTTTTCCCATTCACAACTGTAAAACTATTGAGTTCACAATTGAATACCTACTAAGCATATAGGGTACGCTCTTGTAACTTGAGCATACTCCCTGCCCTCCTCTACCAGGTCCCTGGATATTAGTATTCTCTAAACATAACCACTTTGGAATCCAAGTTGGTTGCATTTAAGATTTCAGAAGATTTTCAAAATATGACTTTTTCTTCCTACA
The DNA here is from genome assembly GCA_036184385.1 of Tokudaia muenninki. NCBI lineage: Eukaryota > Metazoa > Chordata > Mammalia > Rodentia > Muridae > Tokudaia > Tokudaia muenninki. The sequence goes on along the minus strand of BTHS01000022.1, from coordinate 38,851,559 downwards.
CAACCTCCATGGATATCATCATATTCATTCTTTCCTACTATAGACCCCTGATGAAATGAAGGAGGTAAATAATGTCACCTTTTCTAAAACAAGACAATAAAAAAAATCTCCCCCTTCATGTTTCTCATGCCTGGCTCAATTTTTCTTTCTTTTTTAAATATTTTATTTATTTAATGTATATGAGTACACTGTAGCTGTCTTCAGACACACCAGAAGAGGGCATGGGATCCCATTACAGATGGTTGTGAGCCACCATGTGGTTGCTGGGATTTGAACTCAGGACCTTTTGAAGAGCAGTCAGCACTCTTAACCTCTGAGCCATCTCTTCAGATGGCCCTCCCCTGCCAATTTTTCTTTAAAGCATCCAAATTAAAATTTTTATTCTTGGATTATGAGGTCCCATAATTCATCTACCAAAGAGTGAACTCTGTTAATTTGATAAGAGCATCATGGAATGTTGTGGATCACCACATTATATGTGTCCCATTTAAGGAAATCCTTCTGATGGCAGTCCCTGGTGGATATAAATCTTTATTTTTGATAAAATATTTTTGCATCCTTAATTCAGTCAAAGGGAAGATTGAATCTACTATGTGGACAAATCTATGAACAAATGCATTTTATATAAACAACCTTTGCATATATTTTTCTTTTAAATTAAAAGTGAACATGATATAGCCATGTTCTGTATTATAGAAAAGGATCTAGGAGGGGCTGGAAAGATAGTCCTGTGGTTAAGAGCACTGGCTGCTCTTCAGGGAACCTAGGGTTAATTCCCATCACCCTCATAGTGGCTCACAACCATTTGCCATTCCAGTTGCAGGGTATCTGATGTTCTCTTCTGGTGTCTGTGTACACCAAGCATATATGTGGTATGCAGACCCACATGCAAGCAGAAGTAACAAAAACAACAACAACAACAACAACAATAATAATAATAATAATAAATCATGATACTTACCAAGCAAAAAGAATACATATTTCCAAATAGAAATATCCTTCCAATAGTAACTAACAATTATCATACTTTCACTTGATACATATGAAATCCTAAAGTAATGATCACCTGAACCTGTAGTGTAAAAAGGTGGATGTCAGAATTCAAACATTTTAACACTATATCATTTAATTTTACCTGGCTCAATTCAAGGAGCCCAGAAGTAAGTCCCCTTCCTTCTTCAATGTCACTGATTCATTAACAATACCCTCAGTTACATTTAAATTAAATAGAAATTTTTCAGGTTGAGATGAGAATAATATAATGTACATTTTTCCACAAAATGACTTACTTAAGCACCTAGTCATTCCATTTTAGAAAACTGATGATTGTAAATTATTGACAATTATTACAAACAAAAGCCTATACAGTTTTGTTCCCATTGGAATTGAATTTTAAATTCAGTACACTTTGGTATGAATATTTTAATCTGTCATTTTAATCATTGCTATTCTTAGCTTCTGAATTTCAGCTAATTATAATGTACTTATTAAACTCTTATTAAATATCTTTTCAAACACTTGAATATTTTATCCTTTTTAAAGATTGATTTTATTTTAATTTATGTATACATGTGCACCTGTGTTTTTTGCATGTGACCAGGGTGCTTTCAGAGTACAGTAAAAACATTGGAATTCTCAAAGCCAGAGTTACAGATTGCTGTGCCCCATCAAATGTGAGTACTGTGATAATATTCGGGGTCTTTTGGAAGAGCAGAAAACTCCCTTAACTGCTGATCATCACTCTTGCCCCTCATATTTATTTTTTTCATTGACAAACTTGACTATTTATTGAATAGCCACAATAATTATTATGTAAATGACATTTAAGTTATTCTACATAAAATATATTCTCAGATGTTTTATATGTAAACATCTCACAATCAGTCCTGAGAGTTTTCTTTGTTTGTTTTGGCAATTTAATGTAACACGTGATGAGATTATGACTTATTCAAAGACCCAGTGAGAGGAGTAAGGCCTGGTGGGGAGCTGCAAGAAAAATTCTTCCAGGCTCAGGTTATTGGATGACACCAGTACCAAGGAAAATAAATATTCCAGAAAGATCACATATACTCACAGGTAAAATTAAACCAATCTGAGTAGTAGTGCTGTGCTTTGACTTCAAACTTTTCACATTCTTCATCTACCCTAAAATACAAAGAGGCAGATATTGTATATCCATTATCATGGTCCTGTGAGACCTGAATAATGCAATGACGGGCATCATGAACATCTTCCTTTTCAAACCACTGGACACTGGCTCACTGTGCCATAGAAACCACAACAATTGACTTTGTCACTGAGGTTGGATCATTTGCAATGGTTCAGGCAAAGATATAAATAGACTTCACCTGGTAGTCGCTGCAGACTCCTTTGATATGTACAGTCTTCTTTTTTAACAATTAATTAATTAATTAATTAATTAATTTTCTATAAACACTTCTGTTTCTAGGGTCACTGAATTCATCATTATTTTTGCTTGTTTTTTCTCTTTCCTTCCTTTCCTTTCTTCCTTCCTTTCATATACTATGTTCTGATTAGTTTCCCTTCCTATAACTCCATATCCTCCCCACCTTTTCACTCATCCAAATCCTCCCACTTTCTTTCTTTCATTAGAAAGTGAACAGGCATATTAAAAACAAGAAATAAATACATAAAAGCAAACCAGACTAGGGCAAAACAAAGAAACAGAAAACAAACCACAAATGCCAAAGAAAAAGCACAAGAAATACATATAGATGCAGAGATCCACACTTTCACACACACAGGAATACCATAAAACACAAATCTTTAACAACAAGCAATTATATACAGGTATAATTAAAATATAAAGTATGATACATGATATATAAATATAATCATTTTACATAGTGACATGCATATGTCATCATAAAATAATACAATGTTATAAATAAGTTTAAAAGTACTTTATTCACTGAGCAATCTTTCTAGCCTGATATAGTAATTTTCTACAGAATAGAGCCACAAAATTTGATATCATTAAGTAAATATGATATAAAATACAATATTGTACGTATTCACATTGCATGTTTGTTTTTAATATGCCTGTAATATATAACTCATATTTTATCTTGTAATCATATATATGTATCTCACAATTTATATTGTAATCACAAATACAATGTGACTTACATTCTATCCAGTATACCAAATATTATTTGTCATTATAATATGCATGCTGTTTTAAATATTTAAATGTATATGCAACATACAAATATAAATAATAAATATTTTAATAATATTCATATTATTTATATTTATCATTCATAAAATATTTATATTAAATATATTCTATTTGAAATGTGGAACAATACCTCAGCATTATTTTCTATTTGGGAAATATTTGTGTATTGTGGTAAGTGACAGTTTCATGTAGCTGTCAGTCTGGGAAATGTCTAAATACCTCCCATCATATCAAAAAGTCTGAACCTTTAGATTGCAGCAAGGTTAGCTTACTCGCCATAGAATGTCAGGATGATTTCTTTGCATTGTTCAGTACACTCAAGGTGACGGAAAAACAGTTTCATCAATCCATCATCACTGATCACATCAATTTCTGCGGCTGCTATGCCAATGGTGTGCCAATCACCTGAGATCTGAGAATGAAGATGCCATTAAGAAAATTAATGGATGTTTTCTTTCATCTCCAACAAATACTTCAGCTTGAGAGGGGAAAATTTTGATATTTAATGAGCAGTATAAAATTCTGCTCCTTAAAACTTATATTCTATATTTTTGTTAGAGAAAGAACATGAATTTGTGTGGGTAGGAAGGTAAGGGATGATCTGAGAGCTGAAGGGAATGAATACGATCAAAATGTATTGCAGGAAAAAATTAAAAATTAGTAAATGCAATTGAACATATTCCATTTACTGTATATTTTGACATATACTCAATAATACAATTCATAAATACAGAGAAAAATTTCTGTTCCCTGGAGTGTACTAACATAAGGTGACACATCTAAAACATGATGGTGAAAGACTTTTGATATACTTAAGACTGAGTTAACAAATATCACAGAAAACAAAATATTGCATTTGGTCTCTGGGTTTTATCACCTAAAATATGTTCTAAATGGAAGTGAGAAAACATAAAATTGACAGTAAATAATATTTGTTTTCAATGCAGACATATGAGCGTGCACCAATGGTTTATGGTATCTGACATTCATATAATTCTCTTTGAGGAAGAGGAAGAAATAGACCCAGGTGATGAGATACCAACTATTATAATATTATTTTTACATGAGTTATTAATATGAAGACATGTAATTATATCATATTTTATATTGAAATAATATATACTACTATGGGCATATAATAAGCCAAGAATTTTATCTGGTATATTTAATAATGTTTGTAATTGCAGTTTGCATGCTATTTTTTATATTATATATATGTATATATATGTATATGTATATATATATATTTCTAAACGTTAAATGTCTAAAATAAAAATATTAAATATTAAGTCACATAAAATTAAATATTAAATTATATTTTATTTAGAATATATGTTGCACTTTCCCCAACATACTCCCTGAATGAGTGATTTCTGCAGTACATAAATATTTACTAAATCATGTTGAGGTATTGTTCAGCATTTAAGATAAATGAATAATGTGATAAGAATTTCTAATATCTTTTAATTTCATTATTTCATGATACCTGGGTTACATTGAGCTGTCCATTCGACCCACTTCTAGAACAAATCCAAGTAAACACAAGAGCCAACAGCAGAGCTTCCATCTCAGAGTTTTCTGTCTTCTCCAATGCTCAGAAAATGAAGTTTATTATTGTCATCTTTTTTTCAGAATATGTAATGAAGGAGTCATTCTTTATCATGAGATGTGGAGTAATTTAGAAATTTCCTGGTTCATGTCACTATGCTTCCTGCAATGAACTATTATTTTACTGATAAGATTTTGTTTTAGTGGTGCTGGGCTCCACTGTACAATTGGCCTTTATAGAAGTATTGGGTATACAAAACACATGTTTTATTTCAGGGGTCACAAATATTGATTTAGTTTGAAGTACCAATTATTGTAATGGGGAAAGATGAACAAAATATCTAGAAATTTCTTGGTTCATGTCATTGTGCTTCATGCAATGACATGTTATTTTATTGATAGGATTGTTTTTAGTGATGCATAGCTCCACTGAACAATTGGCCTTTATGGAAGTAATGGGCACACAAAAACACATGTTCTGTTTCAGGGGGCCCAAATACTGATTTAGTTTGAAGCTCCAATTATCGGATGGGGAAAGATGGATAAAATGTCTTTCGAAGTGTATATGTATTACATATATGTCATAAAGAATATTTACAAAGGATATACATACATATATATATATATGTATATATATATATATATATATATACATGTATAGCCATTAAATGTTTCCATGGGGATTCTACATATTATATGAATAAATAAGTATTTATTTCCAAGAATATTTAATTGGATACATTATTTATATATTTATTGATTGATTAATATTTTAAATGTTATCTCCTTTTACAATTTCCCCTCTGTAAACCCCCTATCACATTTGCCATTACCCTGCTTCTATGAAGGTACTCCCCAACCCGTCTACCAACTCCTGCCTCACCTAGCATTCCTCTACACTGGAACATCAAGCCTTCACAGTACCAAGGGCCTCTCCTCCCACTGATGCCTGATAAGGCCCCTTCAGTTCCTTCAGTCTTTTCCCTAACTCCTCCATTGAGGTTCCTGTGCTCGATCTGAGGTTTGGCTGGGTGCATCTGCATATGTATTTGTCAGGATCTGGCAGAGGCTCTCAGGAGACAGCTATACCAGGCTCCTGTCAGCAAGCACTTCTATAGTGTCTGGGATTGGTGGCTGCATATGGAACGGATCCCCAGGTGGGACAATCTCTGGATGGCCTTTCCTTCAGTCTCTGTTCCACTCTTTGTTCCCTGTACTTACTTTAGACCACAGAAATTCTGGGTTAAAATTTTGGAGATGGGTGAGTGGCCCCATTCCTCAACCAGGGGTCCATGCCTAACCTCTAGATATGGTCTTGACAGGTCCTCCCTCCACTTTGTAGGGTATTTCAGCTAACATATCATCCCTGTGGGGTCCTGGGATCCTCTTGCTTTCCTGGCATCTGGGAATTTCTTTTTGCTACCCCCAGTTCTCCATCCTCCATTGCCACACACCTCTGTTCAATTTCCTGACCCTCTGTACACCTCCCCCATCAACTCCCATACTGGATTCTTCCCCTCTTTTTTCCCCTCCTCCTCTTCTCTTCCTCCCAAGTTTTGCCTCCACCAACTACTTCCCTTGATTATTTTGTTCACCCTTCAAAGTACAAATGAAGCATCTTCTCTTTAGTCTTCCTTCTTCTTGAGCTTCATGTGGTCTGTGAGTTGTATCATGGGTATTCCATGCTTTTTACCTAATATCCACCAATCCATGAGTATATACCATGTGTATTCTTTTGTTACTGAATTGCCTCACTCAGGATGATATGTTCTAGATCCGTCCATTTGCCTGCAAATTTCATGAAGTCATTGTTTTTAAGAGCTGAGTAGTACTCCATTATGTAAATGTACCACACATTCTATATCCATTCTCCTGCTGAAAGACATCTGAGTTCTTTCCAACTTCTGGCTATTATACATAAGGCTGCTATGAACATAGTTGAGCATGTGTCCTTATTACATGTTGGAGCATCGTTTGGGTCTATGCTCAGGACTGGTATAGCTGGGTCCTCAAGTAGTACTATGTCCAATTTTCTGAGGAACCGCCAGACTGATTTCCAAAGTGATTGTACCAGTTTGCAATCCCACCAACAATGGAAAAGTGTTCCTCTTTCTCCGCATCCTCACCAGCTTCTACTGTCAACTGAGTTTTTCATCTTAGCCATTCTGACTGGTGTGAGGTGGAATCTCTGGGTCGTTTTGATTTGCATTTCCTTGATGACTAAGAATGTGGAACATTTCTTGTATTTCTCAGCCATTCGATTTTCCTCAGTTGAAAATTCTCTGTTTAGTTCTGTTCCCCATTTTTTTTCTAAGTTTTTTTTTTATTTACATTCAAAATCATTTCCCCTTTCCCGTTTCCTCCCTCCGCGAAAGTCCCATAAGCCCCCTTCCCTCCCTCTGTTCCCCATTCAACCCCCTCTCGCTTCTCTGTCCTGGCATTCCCCTACATCCAGTTTTTCCAGGACCAGGGGTCTCTCCTTCCATCTTCTTGGAAATCTATTGATATGCGAATTGTGTCTAGGGTTCTGAGATTCTGGGTTAATATCCCCTTACCAGTGACTGCATACCATGTGTGTTCTTTTGTGATTGGGTTTCCTCACTAAGGATGATATTTTCAAGTTCTGACCATTTGCTTAGGAATTTCGTGAATTCATTGTTTTTAATTACAGAGTAGTATTCCATTGTGTAAATATACCACATCTTCTGAATCCATTCCTCCGTTGAGGGACATCTGGGTTCTTACCAGCTTCTGGCTATTATAAATAAGGCTGCTTTGAACATAGTGGAGCATGTGTCCTTAATGCATTCAGGTAAAGCCTCTGGGTATATGCCCAGGAGTGGTATAGCCAGATCCTCCGGGAGCGTCATGCCCAGTTTTCTGAGGAACCACCAGACAGCTTTCCAGAGTGGTTGTACCAGCTTGCAATCCCACCAGCAGTGGAGGAGTGTTCCTCTTTCTCCACATCCTCGCCAACAACTGCTGTCTCCTGTGTTTTTGACCTTAGCCATTGTGACTGGTGTGAGATGGAATCTCAGGGTTGTTTTGATTTGCATTTCCCTAATGACTAAGGATGATGAACATCTCTTTAGGTGCTTCTCAGCCATTAGATATTCTTCAGGTGAGAACTCTTTGTTTAGCTCTGTACCCCATTTTTTAATAGGGTTACTTGCCTCTCTGGAGTTTAACTTCTTGAGTTGTTTGTATATATTGGATATTAGCCCTCTGTAGGATGTAGGGTTGGTAAAGATTATTTCCCAGTTAGTTGGTAGCCACTTAGTCTTTTTGACAGTGTCTTTTGCCTTGCAAAAACTTTGTAATTTAATGAGGTCCCATTTGTCAATTCTTGATCTTAGAGCATAAGCTATTGGAGTTCTATTGAGGAAATTCTCCCCTGTGCCCATATGTTCAAGGTTCTTCCCTAGTTTCCTTTCTATTAGTTTCAGTGTGTCTGGTTTTATGTGGAGGTCCTTGATCCACTTGGAATTGAGCTTACTTCTCTGGAGTCTACCTTCTTGAGTTTTTTGTATGTATTGGATAGTAGTCCTCTATCAGATGTAGGACTGGTAAAGATCTTTTCCCAGTCTGTTGGTTAACGCTTTGTCCTATTGACAGTGTCCTTTGCCTTACAGAAGCTTGGCTGTTTTATGAGGTCTCATTTCTTGATTTGTGATCTTAGAACATAAGTCATTGGTGTTCTGTTCAGGAAATTTTCCCCTGTGCCAATGTTGTTCGAGGTTTTCCCCCACTTTCTATTCTATTAGATTCAGTGTGTCTGGATTTTGTGGAGGTCCTTGATCCACTTGGACTTAAGCTTTGTACAAGGAGATGAGAATGGATTAATTTACATTCTTTTACAAGTTGACTGACAGTTCAACCAGCACCATTTGTTGAAAATGCTATCTTTTTTCTATTGGATGATTTTAGATTCTTTGTAAGAGATCAAGTGATTATAGGTGTGTGGGTTCATTTCTGGGTCTTCAATTCTAGTCCATTGAACTACCTGCCTGTCACTGTACCAATACTATGCAGATTTTATCACAATTGCTCTGTAGTACAGCTTGAGTTCAGGGATGGTGATTCCCACAGATGTTCTTTTATTTTTGAGAACAGTTATCACCATACTGGGGTTTTTTTGTCATTCCAAATGAATTTGAGAATAGATTATTCTAAGTCTATGAAGAATTGAGTTGGAATTTTGATGGGGATTGCATTGAATCTGTAGATTGCTTTAGACAAGATGACCATTTTTACTATATTAATCCTGCCAATCCACGAGCATGGGAGATCTTTCCATCTCCTGAGGTCTTCTTCCATTTCTTTCTTCAGAGACTTGAAGTTCTTGTCATACAAATCTGTCACTTGTTTGATTAGAGTTACAACAAGACATTTTATACTGTTTGTGACTATTGTGAAGAGTGTCTTTTCCCTAATTTCTTTCTCAGCCTGTTTATCCTTTAAGTATAGGAAGGCTACTGATTGGTTTGAGTTAATTGTATATCCAGCCACGTAGCTGAAGTTGTTTATCAACTGTAGGAGTTCTCTGGTGGAATTTTTGGAGTTACTATCATATCATCTGCAAATAGTGATATTTTGGCTTCTTCCTTTCCAATTTGTATCCCTTTGACGTCCTTTTGTTGTCTAATTGTTCTAGCTAGAATTTCAAGTACTATATTGAATAGGTGGGGAGAGAACTGGCAGCATTGTCTGGTCCCTGATTTTAGTGGGATTGCTTCAAGTTTCTCCCATTTAGTTTGATGTTGGCTACTGGTTTGCTGTATATTGCTTACACTATGTTTAGGTATGGGCCTTGAATTCCTGATGTTTCCAAGACTTTTAACGTGAAGGGATGTTGAATTTTATCATTTGCTTTTTCAGCATCTAATGAAATGACCATGTGAGGCTTTTTTTCGAGTTTATATAGTGGATTACATTGAGGGATTTTTGTATATTGAACCATCCTTGCATCTCTGGGATGAAACATACTTGTTCATTGTTAATGATCATTTTGATGTGTTCTTGGATTCGGTTGGCAAGAAATTTTTTTGAGTATTTTTGCATCGATATTGATAAGGGAAATTGGTTTGAGGTTCTCTTTCTTTGTTGGGTCTTAGTGTGGTTTAGGTATCAGCTTAACTGTGGCTTCTTAGAATGAACTGGTTAGTGTTCCTTCTGATTCTATTTTGTGGAATATTTTGAAGAGTATTGCTATTAGGTCTTTTTTGAAGGTCTGATAGAATTTGGCACTAAACCCATCTGGTCCTGGGCTTTTTATGGTTGGGAGATTTGAATGACTGCTTCTATTTCTTTAGAGGTTATGGGACTGTTTAGATGGTTTAACTGGTTCTGATTTAACTTTGGTGGTTGCTGCTTTGTCCTTTTGACAGTGTCCTTTGCCTTACAGAAACTTTGTAATTTTATGAGGTCCCATTTGTCAATTCTTAATCTTAGAGCATAAGCTATTGGTGTTCTGTTCAGGAAAATTTACACCTGTGCCCATATGTTCAGGGCTCTTCCCTAGTTTCCTTTCTATTAGTTTCAGTGTGTCTGGTTTTATTTGGAGGTCTTTGATCCACTTGGAATTGAGCTTAGTGTAAGAAGACAAGAATGGATCAATTTGCATTCTTCTGCATGTTGACCTCCAGTTGAACCAGCACCATTTGTTGAAAAGGCTATCTTTTTTCCACTGGATGGTTTTAGCTCCTTTGTCAAAGATCAATTGACATAGGAGTGTGGATTCATTTCTGGGTCTCCAATTCTGTTCCATTGATCTACATGCCTGTCACTGTACCAATACCATGCAGTTTTTAACACTATTGCTCTGTAGTACAGCTTGAGGTTCTGGAGACTGATTCCCCCAGAAGTTCTTTTACTCTCGAGAATAGTTTTAGCTATCCTGGGTTTTCTGCTATTCCAGATGAATTTCTGAATTGCTCTTTCTAACTCTATGAAGAATTGAGTTGGGATTTTGATGGAGATTGCATTGAATCTGTACATTACTTTTGGCACAATAGTCATTTTTACTATATTAATCCTACCAATCCATGAGTATGGAAGGTTTTTCCATCTTCTGAGGTCTTCTTCAATTTCTTTCTTCAGAGACTTGAAGTTCTTGTCATACAGATCTTTAACTTGTTTGGTTAGAGTCACACCAAGTTACTTTATATTGTTTGTGGCTATCGTGAAGGGTATCATTTCTCTTATTTCTTTCTCAGACTGCTTATCCTTTGAGTATAGGAAGGCTACTGATTTGCTTGAGTTGATTGTATATCCAGCCACTTTGCTGAAGTTGTTTATCAGCTGTAGGAGTTCTCTGGTGGAGTTCTTTGGCAGGGGGCTAATATCCAATATATACAAAGAACTAAAAAAGTTAGACTCCAGAGAGCCAAATAACCCTATTAAAAATGGGGTACAGAGCTAAACAAAGAGTTCTCACCTGAAGAATATGTAATGGCTGAGAAGCACCTAAAGAAATGTTCAACATTCTTAGTCATTAGGGAAATGCAAATAAAAATAACCCTGAGATTCCACCTCAGACCAGTCAGAATGGCTAAGATCAAAAACACAGGAGACAGCAGTTGTTGGCGAGGATGTGGAGAAAGAAGAACACTCCTCCACTGCTGGTTGGATTGCAAGCTGGGAAAACCACTCTGGAAAGCTGTCTGGCAGTTCCTCAGAAAACTGGACATGACATTCCCGGAGGATCCTGCTATATACCACTCCTGGGCATATACTCAGAGGCTTCTCCTGCATGCAATAAGGACACATGCTCCACTATGTTCATAGCAGCCTTATTTATAATAGCCAGAAACTGGAAAAAACCCAGATGTCCCTCAACAGAGGAATGGATTCAGAAGATGTGGTATATTTACACAATGGAATACTACTCTGCAATTAAAAACAATGAATTCATGAAATTCTTAGGCAAATGGTCAGAACTTGAAAATATCATCCTTAGTGAGGTAACCCAATCACAAAAGAACATACATGGTATGCAGTCACTGATAAGGGGATATTAACCCAGAATCTCGGAATACCCTAGACACAATTCGCATATCAATAGATTTTCAAGAAGATAGAAGGAGAGACCCCTGGTCTTCGAAAGACTGGATGTAGGGGAATACCAGGACAGAGAAGCGAGAGGGGGTTGAATGGGGAACAGAGGGAGGGAAGGGGGCTTATGGGACTTTTGGGGAGGGTGGAAAAAGGAAACGGGAAATCATTTGGAATGTAAATAAAAAATATAGAAAATAATAATTAAAAAATGAATTTAAGACTGTGCTACCCCAAGCAAATAAAATATCAAAAAGGTAAATTACAAACATTGTAATCTTCCAATCCTGTTTTCAATTTTTTGGGGAAAAAGGCTGATATTTGTTGTTGTATAAAACAAAATATAACTATTTCATTTACTAAAATCTTTAATTTTAGTATAAGTTAATCACTATTTTATCTTCTTCCAAACAACTCAGGTGATTAAAATCACATATCAATTTCTCAAATATTTTAAAACAGCAGGTAAATAGAGGCACATTTCATGTTCTATATTTGCCTAAATAATTTATAAAATATGTCACCATTTTACAGTTGATTAGAAGAAATAGTTCATTCTTCTTATTGGTAACTTATTTTTATGCACAAAATTCCTTCTAATCCTGGTAAGCAGGTTTTCAAACCCAAACGGTGGCACATAGGGTATAATCGTTTATCCACGGATGCTTTTCTATAAAAAGCAAGAATAATCTAGCTTTATATGTTGTATCACTAATCAAGCTATTGCCAATTTTCCAAGACTGTTAAATTTAACAAACAATATAACTTAAGTGAAATATAAACAATAAATACATGTTCACAATTCATATTAAGCAGACTTAATAAAAACCCAAATTTTTTTTAAAAAGTATGCCATTGCAGTGTTAGAAATACTTCTTATATTTTATTATATAAAAGAAAATTATATTTGACATAATTTTATGGCTAAAATGTGATATTCTGTACTGTCTGTGTATATGAATTGAAAATATATTAAAGTGAAACTTGACTAAAGAGAAAATGAAATGATCGTGTGGTTTTTTTCTTTGAGTTTGTTTATGTAGTGGATTACATTGATGGATTTCCTTATATTGAACCATCTCTGCATTCCTGGGATGAAGCCTACTTGATCATGATGTATGATCGTTTTGATGTGTTCCTGGATTCTGTTGGCAAGAATTTTATTGAGTATTTTTGCATCTATATTCAAAAGGGAAATTGGTCTGAACTTCTTGTTCTTTGTTGGATCTTTGTGTGGTTTTGGTATCAGCGAAATTGTGGCTTCTTAGAACAAGTAGGGTAGTGTTCCTTCTGTTTCTATTTTGTGGAATAGTTTGAAGAGTATTGGTGTTAGGTCTTCTTTGACGGCCTGATAGAATTCTGCACTAAAACCAGCTGGTCCTGTGCTTTTTTTGGTTGGAAAACTTTCAATGACCACTTCTATTTCTTCAAAGGTTGTGAGACTGTTTAGATAGTCTATCTGATCCTGATTAAACTTTGGTAGTTGGTATTTGTCTAGGAAACTGTCCATTTCCTCCAGATTTTCCAGTTGTGTTGAGTATAGGCTTTTGTAGTAGGATCTGATGATTTTTTAAATTTCCTCAGTTTCTTTTGTTATATCTCCGTTTTCATTTCTGCTTTTGTTAATTTGGATACTCTCTCTGTGCCCTCTAGGTAGTCTGGCTAAAGGTTTATCTATCTTGTTGATTTTCTCAAAGAACCAACTCCTGGTTTTGTTGATTCTTTGAATACTTCTTTTTGTTTCTACTTGGTTAATTTTAGCACTGAGTTTGATGATTTCCTGCCTTCTGCTCCTCTTGGGTATATTAGCTTCTTTCTGTTCTAAAGCTTTCAGGTGTGCGGTTAAGCTGCTAGTGTATGCTCTCTCCAGCTTCTTTTTGAAGGCACTCAGAGATATGAATTTTCCTCTTAGCACCGCTTTCAATGTGTCCCATAAATTTGGGTATGTTGTGACTTCATTTTCATTAAACTCTAAAAAGGTTTTGATTTCTTTCCTTATTTCTTCCTTGACCAAGGTATCATTGAGTAGATCACTGTTCAGAATCCGTGTGTATGTGGGCTTTCTATTGTTTTTGTTGCTGTTGAAGACCACCCTTACTCCATAGTGATCTGATAGGAGGCATGGAATTAGTTCGATTTTTTTTTTTTTTTGTATCTTTTGAGGTCTGTTTTGTGACCTGATTTGAAATTCTTATCATATAGTTCTTTCATTTACTTGGTTAGATTTCTTAGACTATTTATCGTTTGTATAAATGAGAGCTTTTGGATTTTTTAGTTAATTTTGTATCCAGCCACTTTAAGGTATTTATCAGCTGTAGGAGCTCTCTGGAAAATTTTTTTGGTTCACTTATATTGTACTATCATATCATCCACAATTAATGATACTTTGACTTCTTCATTTCTAATTTATATCCCCTTTATCTCTTTTAATTGTCTTATTGTTATAGCTAGGACTTCAAGTACTATATTTGAATGGATAGGGACAGTGTGGTCATCCTTGCCTTGCCACTGATTATAGTGGAACTGTTTTAATTTTCTCTCCATTTAATTTGATTTTGGCTATTGGCTTATTTTACATTGATTTTATTATGTTTAGGTATGTATCTTGTAACCCTCATCTCTCTAAGCCTTTTACCATGAATGGGTATTGATATTTGTCAAAGGCTTCTTCAGCATCTCTTGAGATGATCACCTTTTTGTCTTTAATATTGTTTATGTAGTGGGTACACTGATGGATTTTTGTATATTGAACCTTGTCTGCATCCCTGGAATGAAGCCTATTTTATAATGTTAGATGATGTTTTTGATGTATTCCTGGATTTGGTTTTGGAATATTTTATAGAGTATTTATTAATCAATATTCATAAGAGAAATTGGTCAAAAATTTTCATTCTTTGTGGATTATTTGTGTGTTCAGGTATCAGGGTGACTGTGGCCTCATAGAAAGAGTTTGGTAGTGATTCTTTTGTTTCTATTTTCAGGAATATTTTGCGGAGTATTGGTATTAGCTCTTCTTTGAATGTCTGGGAGAATTCTGCCCTAAGCCATCTTTTCTCTTTTTGGTTGGGAGACTTTTAATGACTACTTCTATTCCCTTAGGGGTTATAGGTCTGTTTAGTTTACCTGATCTTGATTTAACTTTAGTAAGAGATATATGTCTAGAAAATCATCTGTTTAGTTAAGATTTTCCAATTTTGTGAAGTACAGGCTTTTGAAGTAAGACCTAATAATTCTTCTGAATTTTTTCATTATTTCTTGTTATCTCTCCCTTTTCATTTCTGATTTTGATTAATTAGATAATGCCTCTCTGTCTTTTAGTTAGCTTGGCTGGAGGTTAGTCTATCTTGCTGATTTTCTCAACAAACCATCTGTTTGCTTTGTTGATTCTTTATAAAAAATTAATAAGAATATAGTTTTGTTAATTCCTAATTGATTGATTTCAGCTCTAATTTTGATTATTTCTTGTGTTGTTTTTTCTAGAGCTTTTAGGTGTAATTGTAATTTGCTAATATGAGTATTTTCTAATTTCTTTGTGGAGGTACTTAGTGCTATGAACTGCTTTCACTGTGTCCCATAAATTTGGGTATGTTGTGCTTTCACTTTCATTGAATTCTAGAAAGTCTTTAATTTCTTTCTTTATCTCTTCTCTGCCATTGAAATCATTGAGTGGAGCGTTGTGCAGTTTCTACGAGAATGCAGGCTTTCTGTTGTTTCTGTTGTTGTAGAATTCCAGCTTTAATTCTGCACTGAAAGCAGTGACTTCTTCCAGTCCACGTCCTAAGGTCTCAAATTCAATATTTTGATACTAATGAAATACTGATTTTTTTTAAAATTTCCCACAATTTGAATGTTAGAGTGTGAGTCATTAATTTTTTTTTATTTTATGAAATCCAATTTATAAGTATTTAAATTTATGAGCATGTATAATCTATTTGCATGCCTATATCAGAAATATGTGCAATTCTGGTGTTTGCAGATAGCAGAAAGTTGCATCATATCTCTTGAAATTTTGAGTTACATATATCGAGCACCAAACACAATTCTTTAAATAGGGATATGTGCTGTGCTTTGAATAACCCATTATCATTCATTACAGCAGCAGGTCATGTTCTAATGTAATTTTTATATAAGTAAATTTTAATAAACATTTGTTAACAGGTCTTGGAATAGCAAACAAAATTAAACATCAGTATATTTTCGTACATAGGTATATTTACAAAAAGTCTACCCCTTAGGGTGTGACTATATTCAGTTTTGAATCCTATATAAAAATGATTTAATTCAGTATTAACTATGTATATGTATCTGTTTGTGTATCAGGTGAGTATAGTACTTGAAGTTCCCAGAAGAGTGCAATAGTTTTACTTGTGGCGTCCAAACATGCAAAAATAGGATAATAGTTGAACATACTGAACACAAGGCATCCAGATGAGGACAAAAGACTGCCATGCCGTATTCACAGCTGCCAGAAGAATGTAATAGCTTCTGATGAAATACCCAGCACATCCAAAAGAGGAAGAAAACTTCCCATGGACCACCTGCTATAGCCAAAAGAGGGCAAGAGCGCCATGAAGTACCCAAGCATCCGGAAGAGGATGATAGTGTCCCATTCAGTACCTAAGCATCCAAAAGGTGACACGCTCCAATGCAGTATTCAAAATACCCAGAGGAGGGTGAAAGAGTCCCATGCAAAAACCACAGCATCCCAAGGAAAGCTGGAGATTCATATTCAATGACCTGGTTGGCCTGAAGAGGGCAATCAATCAGTACCAAAGATATATACAAGAAGTTGATAAGACTCCTGTCTCCTGATTAATTAAAAAAGAGTACTCTCTCGAACTCTTAAGCTGTTCTGGCTACAAAGACTAACATACAAAAAGATATATCATAGAAAGTTTCTATCACATCCTTAACACCATGTATATAATATTATGGGTAATTTATTCAATCTAATAATGAGACATTATTGAAATAAGCAGTTATTCTCCATTAAAATTATTTCTTGTGGTATTATTCACTAGTTTGGTTTTCATTGCATTTATGATTTGTTTGTCGTTTTCTTTTGAAATACATTCTCATTATTTACCCATTGTTATCCTTGAACTCAAAACATAGACCGGGCTGGTCTCAAACTCACGGAAATACATCCATCTAACTGTTTCTCAAGCACTGGAATTAACAACAGGCAGCACCATGCCCAGTTAATCACATTTTAAATGTATTTTATTTTTTTAATTATTTATATATTTAAGTATCCACATATGAGCAATTATACTACGTGAGTTCACTAGCTGCCCAGGCCAGAAGAGGGAGCAGATTTTTCTGGAACTGGAGTTACAGATGGTTGTGCACTGCCATGTGGTTGCTAGGAATTGAACCAGGTCTTCTGCAAGGGCAGTCAGTTCTCTAAACTACTGAGTCATCCCAAACCAAATTATTTTTCAATAGAGTGCACATTTTCTTTGTTGTGTGTGATGGTTAGAATATGCTTGGCCTATGGGAATTGGCAATATTAGGAGGTATGTCAATGTTGGAGTAGGTGTGACCTTGTTGGAGCATGTGTGTCACTGTGTGAGTTGGTTTTCAGGGTCCTGTGCTCAAGCTCTGCCAAATGAAGAAGAGAGCATCCTGCTAGCTGCCTGTAGGAGACTCCCCTGGCGGCCTTTGGATCATGATGTAGAACTCTCAGCCCCTTCTCCAAAACCATGTCTGCCTGCAGACTACCATGCTTCCTGCCATGATGATGACGGAATGAACCTCTCAACCTGTAAGGCAAACCCAACTAAATGTTTGCCTTTAATGGAGTTGCTTTGGTCTCTTCATGGCAATAAAACCCTAAGTAAGACAATGTGTATTATGTCACATTGACTGAAGACAAAATGTGTGCATAAAAAATCAATTTATTTTTGTCAACAGAAGAATCAGTACCATGGTAGGAGGATGGGAAACAAATCCATGAAGCAGAGATTCTGGCTTCATAGGAAAGATGAAAAGAAAAAAATAAGAAAAGGATGAGCTATCTTCATTGTCATGATTCTGATTTCATGGAAAGGTGATGTGGGAAATATTGCTGATCTCACGGTCATCTGTGAAGCTTCAAAAGTAAAAAGCAAGACAAACAAACACAATAGTAGGATGTGCATGAGCGGATGGTTCTGACATGAACTTTCTGAGATTGTAAATGAGAAACAAAAATTAATAGATGAGAAATATGGTGGAAGGTTTGATTTAAAAAAGGACATGTGTCACATGGTTAGGCCTATGTTTGCTCTTGCTTGACTTCCATAATGCTATACCAGCTTTTAGACTGACAGTTTCTGTTTACATATTATCCACCATAAAACATATGTGCAAGGTTGTGCCTAAGGAGACTTCTACAGAGTTCATCTACAATTACAGTATTTCCAAATGCAAGATACCCTCTTGACATCCACAAATACCAGTTATTTTTAATAGTCAAGAGTTTCACAATATTCTTACCCATCACCTTTAAGATAAAAGAAATCTACACTTTGCAGTAGGAGAGTTGCTTTTTCCAATGTTATAAAGATTACCAGCAACATAAATCATAGCATTGCCACCTTCGATTATATATGTAATTACAATTATAAGTAAAAGTCCTCTATTAAATGCATAACTAATAGACTAAAGAATGAATTTCTAGCAGATTAAAATATTAGCAGGCTCAGCTGCCCTGTTTTTACTCACCCATATAGTGTCTTTATTGGTTACAAGTGTCTGTGACAGATAAGAGAGGGAAGAAATAATCAAAAACAAAAAGCATTGTTAGAGCTCTGTAATATCTCCAGTGACCTTAAATAATTTTAAAAATCTGATTTAGAAGTCTGAAATGATGATTATCCTGAATATTTTCAGGTGCATTTGTTTGCTGTGGGAAGCACAACGATGTTACCTGTAGGCACCAAGTGCTGGATATTCTCCTTTGGTATATTGTATTCCTCAGCCAGCTTCCTGAACTCCTGCTTCTGTGCTTTGCTCATGGTCTTTCCTTTCCCTATATCACATGAAACAGAAAGGAAGAGAAAGTGTAGGTTATGATATTGGGTAGCTCAGAACAGATGCAGTTACAATGGGTTGTGTCATATTGACCAAAGGAAATACACGACCTTCTGGACCCTCCCTCATTCCCACCAGCCTCACTCTGATCAATCTAAGATCTCTAAAGGGAACAGAACACATTTAATGGAGCTGCAATGTCACAACTATGACAGTCCACACCATAATGAATAATATCATCATTTGTTGTGTTGTTGTTATCATTATTACTATTGACATCATCACTATTACTACTTCTACTCCTATTATTATATTTATTCATGCTTTCCACATCACCATAATATTTATTTCCAAAAAGGCCCATATAGATTCCTAGTGGTTGGAATATGAGAGGTAAATGTTTGTCCATGCTGACTTTCTGCTTTACTTCTGTGTAGAGTCTGGAATCCATACTTTGGAATATTGATAATTATAGGAATAAGCAGTGATATCAGGCTGAGCAGATTCATGAATCTGAATTCAACAACCACTCCAACACCACTCCACCTCACCACTTACCCAACCCCACTCACTACCAGTCCCCAGCCGCCAGCCCCCAGTCTCCAGTCCCCAGCCCCCAGCCCCCAGCCCCCAGCCCCCAGCCCCCAGGCCCAAGCCTCCCTTTACCCCTACTCCCTCCTTTCCCCTCACAACTTTGTCAAACAAAGGAAGATGGTTGGGTTTTTTTGTCAACTTGACACAAGGTCATCTGGAAAGAGGTAACTTCAATTAAGAAAATGCTGCCCTCAGGTTGCTCTGTGGGAAAACTTATAGGGAATTTTCTAGATTGACAGTTGATGTGGAAGGGCCCAGCCCATTATAGGAAACTCAGCTCTACATTTTTCTTAGTTAGTGATTGATGGTAGAGTGCCCAGCCCATAGTGGGTGGTGCCACCTCAGGGCAGATGGTCCTGGGTGCTATGGGAAAGTATGATGAGCAAGACCTGGGGAGCAAGCCAATAAGCAGCACCACTCTATGGCCTGCACATCAGCTCCTACCTTCAGGTTCGTTCCTTGTTTGAGATCCTTGGTACAAAGACAGATTGGTCAATCAATGGAACAGAATTGAAGACCCAGAAGTAACCTCCCACACACACATGGACACTTGATCTTTGACAAAGAAGCCACTAACATACAGTGGAAAAAAGAAAACATCTTCAACAAATGGTGCTGGTCTAGCTGGCAGTCTGCATGTAGAAGGCAAATTGATACTTATTTCTCACCCTGTACAAAGTTCAAGTCCAGGTGGATCAAGACCCTCCACATAAAAGCAGATATACTGGACGTAATAGAAGAGAAAGTGGGAAATAGCCTCAAAGCTATTGGCACAGGAAAAAATTTCCTGAACAGAATGCTAATGGCTCACCTCTAAGATCAAGAATCCACAAATGGGACCTCATGAAACTGAAAAGTGTCTTAAAGCAAAGGACTTTCAATAAGACAAAACAACAACCTACAGATTGGGAAAAGATCTTCACTAACCCTACATCCAATAGAGGGCTAATATCCAAAATATACAAAAAACACATATCTTAGACTCCAGAAAACCAAACAACCTAATAAAAAATGGGGTACAATTGGCAGAGAATTCTTAACTAAGTAGTCTCAGATGGCTGAGAAGCACTGACATCTTTGTGAAAATTAACTGTGTTGTAGGAGCTCAAACCAAACGAACCCTTTCTTCCCCAAGTTGCTTTTGGTCATGGTGCTTTATCATATTAATAGAAACCCTATGAGAGGGACCACTCTCACCAACAGCTAAAATCACATTTGTCTCCTCTCCGTTCTCGTCCACATTAACGTTGTGAAAGAAAATGACACCATCTCTCTTCATTGCAAATTGGAAGAAATTTCTACCGAAGTCTGAAATTAAAATAGAATCAGCATAGAAATCAGTAGAATCGTTGGATCTTTTACTATTATTTTACATATGGCATAACAAATCTATCATATTTTTATTTTTCATCAATTATTTGACAAATATCTTCTCAATGGTATAACATTGTAAATGAGAGCTACCTAGTGGGAGAGACATTCATGCTCTAATAAAAAAAATTTTTTTCAATTAAAAAAGGAATTTCCATAATTGCTTTGTATCTCCACAGCCTATTTAAAAAGTAAAAATCATCAGGCCAATATTAAAATACCACACTGTAGCAGGGTGGTGGTGGTGACTCACACCTCAAATCCCAGCAACCAGGAGGATCTTTTGAGACTAGCCTAATTGTAGAATTAGTACGAGTACAGCCAGGGCCACACAGAGAAACTCAAAAAAAACCAAAAATCATCAAAAGTGTGTATGTGCTTGTGTGTGTGTGTGTGCACGTGCGAGCGCGTGTGTAAAACATATAATTTTCCATAAAAGAAAAGCTTTAAGAAATCAGCCATGCAATTTTATGAGATTGCCTTCCACATGTCATTTACAGTTATCTTTAATTAGGATTTTAGAAGTTGCATCAGAAATTATCAGTTGAAATATTTTTTCTAGGATCCTGACCACTTGGGTGTGCTGATCTCTCTCTCTCTCTCTCTCTCTCTCTCTCTCTCTCTCTCTCTCTCTGGATTGTTTTTTCCATCCCATTAACAGATCACATACTCACAGTCAGTAGTATACTGCCCATCTTCATTTTTTTCTCCCACAACAGTGTATGTCTGACACTTGCTGTCCATCCTTCAAAAATAAAAAGCAAAAACTTGCTTCTGAATTTACTCTTTCAGGTTGCTCGTATTTCATTATTGTGTGGTAGTATTAACTGCCTTTGGAAATATTTAATTTGGATAAATAAACCCACATCTGAAAGACTGAAACAGATACTCTGGGTCTATGATTGACATGGAAAGCAAGTCCAGGCTTCCAGGGAAAGACTCTGTCCTCATTTTCTACCCACCTTTACTGTTTGTGACTAGTTTCAAACAGAGTTACCTAACCCTCTAAAACTGTAGAACACATTGCAGCCAGTGTTCCTTAAGTCAAGGACACACCTCAGAATGAATATGCTCAGGAGATCAACTCGATTTTTACACATGACCCAAGTTTCAGTGAAAATTTCACGCTGACATTCATGTCCCCAGTTTCTCAGTCCTGTCCATGTCCATCAAGTGAATGTCACTTACTTGACACTGAATTTGACTTTGAGTGTCTGGCATTCGTCACTGCACTCCATATGCTGAAAATAAGCTCTCAGGGATCCACCTTCCTTTACCTTCTCCACATTATCTGCAGCTATGTAAATGGTGTGCCAGTCCCCATTAACCTAAATAGGACAGACACCATTGCAAAGGTTGGTTAGTCAATCTGTTTGTTTTTTTTTCAGCAACATCTGTCCTAATTACTACATGTATTTTGGGTCAGTCAACATATGAACTTGGACCTAGTGAAATGCATATGTCTCCCTGCTAGTGAGTAGATTGTGAGATTATGTCATAACTCATTCACACTAGAACATGGGACAGAAGATACAGTTCACACTTTGTCAATCAATAATGATGCAAAGTCCAATCTGTAATTTTCTCTTAACCTTCTTTCATACTGTAGACAGATCTTATTGAAAACATGTAAAGAGTTGAAAGACACCAAATTGAAACACAGATAGAATTCAGATAATTATATATTCTATATATACCATATGTAATATATAATACCATACCATTTATAATATATGATATATATGCTCAAACCAACTTCAGAGCATACATAAACACCCCAGATCCTTTTATCTGCAAATGCACACACCTCTGAGGGACTGATATCAAGAGATTCACGATGTGCACAGGATAAACCTAATGAAAGAGCAATCAGCAGGAACTTCACCATAGTAGAGCCTGTATTCTCTGCTTCTGATGGAGTTCAGAGACTAAGGGCAGGTGGTGGAAAGACCCAGAACCATCTTCACCTTATATAGTATTGATTATTGGCCTGAGATTGGCATGGATTGTCCATGGAGAAATTCCAGCATATCCTGGTTAGTGGCAACAACTGTGGATGGCAATTCTGTTTTTCTGATACTCTCCTAATGAGATTAACTTGAGTTAAGCCATGAAATTGACCTTTCAGGCCACTGTGCATGTGGGCCAGCTGTCAGAAAACACAAATATTCATGTCCCTAAAGTCCAAGTTTCCCATTTGGAACAAGTAAAAAAAAAAATGAAGTTATCTGACTCTGACTATTTTAAGAATGACAAATGCTCTATCACTCAGACCATCTGATCACTGGTTACCATACGGATATTAATCATTTTTTATGCAATTGAATATCAATGGACACATATTTCTTGAACATTCTAGAGTGCTCTGGAATGTTCTCAAACATTTCAGGGTATTCTTGTAAAAGTCATTGTGAAGAAGTGTACGGTTTTAATTCCTGGGCAAAAATTTGCAATTTTGATTCATGATTTAAACATTTTTATAATTTGATATTCTCATTGAGATGTGAGATTTTTTAATGATGTAAATTCCAATTGTTTTGTGTGCTCAGATGTTGATACCATGTCCTGGTAATGATCATTGCTTATGCTAGCATTAATTTATATTTTCAATGATGAATATGCACACATTTGTATCTGTTTGCTATCAGTGTACTTCACTTGACAACTGTGTCTCTGAATCACTTATGCAATAAACAGTCAGCTGCTTGTTTTCTCATGATTGTGTCTGACAAATTTTCAACATTTCCTCCATTCAGAACTTTGGCCAGTAGAATGATTTCCAAATATTCATGCAAATACATGATAAAAAACTAGATTTAATGGATCCAAGACCTTAAATAAGAAATATTCACCCAACCCATGTTCACATAGATATTTGATTCATTCTCTTCTTGTTTTATCATCTACCATACAAATGTGATTCTTATTATTTTTTGCATATTTTCTTCTTGATTTATTGCCTACTTCTCTGTGTTTGATTATTCAAGAGACAATTCAGTTCCACTGGGACAAAACTGGGCTGACCTACAAACATATTTATTTTCCTCCACTGGCTTCATAGGAATCTCTAATTTCCACCAGAATTCTAATGTCATTGGGGAATAAAGATAATGTTGGATAAAATGCAAAGATAAATCAACCAAGAAGAGCTGTCATTAAACACTACCCAAAGTGGAAAATTACTTATGATTTTATGAGCACTCATTAACGTCCTTCTCGTCTCTCTTCCAGACCCAGTAACAACAACACATTAATCCTATTTTCTGAGTATCCTTCTGGAAAATTACCTACAATTTTGCACAAACTCAGGTTCACTGTTTCACATTTCTAGCAGTTTTATCAAAATATAAGCTTTCCTTCCTTATGTATTAAGTGAAATGAGTTTCTCTACCCTCTACCTGATTAAAGAAAAGATGATACAATATAATCCAGAGACTTGGAAAGATAAAAACAAATTCTGCCTCATGTCAAAACATCCATTTATTCATATAGAACTTAAAGATTATCTCTGTCTGTTTGATGTTTAATATTGAACATATATATGTATATGTTTCTTATGTTGATATGTATTTATTCATAAATATTTTACATATGGATACATATTTTCATATATTTTCTATCTGTGGATATATATTTCTTTGTAGACATATCATGTAAATGTAGATATATTTTATATTCTTATTCATATATTCCAATTTGAACATGAGTGAATATGTATACATATATATTTGTTTCCATTTCCAGTAATTTACCAATTAAGTACTTTATCCACATATTTTGTCCACAGCAGAGGAGTGAAGAACGAATAGAAAATGTAAGTACTTCAAAGGACATATTCAAAATGTACAAAATATTGACACAATGGATTCTGTTAGTGAAGTCATGGCCAAACTTGGAACTCTTTGATGTCTGACCTTTGAGGAGAACTTGGCTAAAAGTCAGTCTCCTTTTCTTTTTGTTTAATTTGGATATTTTTTTGTTTACATTTCAAATATTGTCCCCTTTCCCAGTTTCTCCTCTAGACAACCCCTATTCCATCCTCCCTCCCCCTACTTCTATGAGGGACCTCCCCCACCCACCCACCCACCCACTCCCACCTCACTGCCCTGGCCTTCTGCTACATTGTGGCATCAAGCCTTCACAGGACCAAGGGCCTCTTCTCCCATTGATTCCAGACAAGGCAACCCTCTGCTACATATATATGTAGGTGGAGCTGTGGGTCCCTCCATGTGTACTCTTTGGTTGGTGGTTTAGTCCCTGGGAGCTCTGGAGGGGGGTCTGCTTGGTTGTCCCCTTTCCCAGTTTCCCCTCTAGACAAAACCTATTCCATCCTCCCTCCCCCTACTTCTATGAGGGACCTCCCCCCTACCCACTCCCACCTCACCACCCTGGCATTCTGCTACATTGCCGCATTGACCCTTCACAGGACCAAGGGCCTCTTCTCCCATTGATGCCAGACAAGGCAACCCTCTGCTACATATGCAGGTGGAGCTGTGGGTCCCTCCATGTGTACTCTTTGGTTGGTGGTTTAGTCCCTGGGAGCTCTGGGGCGGGGTGGGGGGTCTGCTTGGTTGATGTTGTTTTTCCTATGGGGTTGCAAACCCCTTCAGCACCTTCATTCCTTTCCCTAACTCCTCCATTGGAGTTCCCATGCTCAGTCCAATGGTTGTCTTCTAGCATCTGCCTCTGTATTTGTCAGGCTCTCCAGAGCCTCTCAGGAGACAGCTATATCAGGCTCCTGTCAGCAAACACTTCTTGGCATCTGCAATAGTGTCTGGGTTTGGTGTCTGTATATGGGATGGATCCCCAGGTTGGGCAATCTCTAAATGGCCTTTCCTTCAGTCTCTGCTCCACACTTTGTCCCCATATTTCCTTTAGACAGGGGCAATTCTCAGTTAAAAATTTAGAGATGAATGGGTGACCACATTCCCCAACCCAGTTCCTTGCCTAACCTCTGGATATGGTCTCTACAGGTTCTCCCTCCCCTTTGTTGGGCATTTCAGCTACTTGCATCCCTGTTGGGTCCTGGGATCCTCTTGCTTTCCTGGCATCTGAGACTTTACAGCAGCTACCCACAGTTCCCCATCCCCTATTGCTACACACTGCTCTTCAAATTCCTGACCCTCTGTATATCATCCCAGTCTCCTATCTAATTTTTAAAATGCCCAACAGGCTTTTCTACAAACCAGTCTTATGGAGGCATTTTCTCAATTGAGATTCTCTCAGATGGCTTTAGGTTGTGTCAAGTGACATAAAACTCACCAGCACACTTCATTTAATTCAGTCTTACTGAAATGCATGTTAGTAACAATAAATCCATTTTCTGTAGACTATCGAATCTGTGGCACTGAAGTTTTCTTAATAAACCCAATTTGTGTCTGTTTTCTGTGTTGTTAATATATCTTTATCTGATTTTTTATTTTATTAATTTTGTTTGTTTTTCCTTCTCTCAGACATTTTCTCTTCTCTCTCTTCTCTTTATCTCATCAAATAATTTCTTGCTTTGATTTTTAAATGTATGGGGGATATGGGTGTGTGTGTGTATGTGTGTGTATTCTCTTTGTTCTGTACTTTTGTTATGTCTACATTGCGTAGAGATGTGGAGTTCAATCATGTGAGTTTTTTAGTATGGAATAGAGTTTTTTAGGACATGTTGAGGGGAAATAAGAGGGTAGTAGATGAAGAGAAATGTATAGAGAAGGAGAGAATAGAGAAGTAGAGGCTGGCCATGATCACATGGAGAGAGGGAGGAACGGAAGGGGGAAGGGAAGAACCCAAGATGGCAAGAGAAAACAAGAGAACAAGAGGATAAGAGGAAACATGTAGTTTAAAATGACGTAGCTCTAATATCCATGACAAACAGAAAAAAAAAAAACCACATGATTCCAAAAACCTTCAATCCTCACGTGTTTCATGCAACAAATTTGGCAAAATGGCGATTTAGTGTCAAAACTCATACCAACTCAACTAAGTAACTGCTCAAAACTGGATCTTATCAAATGTCAAATTTAAATATTGAGTCAACTTAGGGGAATATTAAGAAGTGGAGGAATAAAATTTTTAAGAAAATAAAAGTGAACCTGTTTGCATTTCTTTTTTTAAAGTTTTATTTTATTTATTTTATGTAAGTACACTGCACCTGTGTTTTCAGACACGCCAGAAGAGGACATAAGATCTCATTACAGATGGTTGTGAGCCACCATGTGGTTGCTGGGATTTGAACTCAGGACCTCCAGAGCTCAGGACTTTCTGAAGAGCAGTCAGTATTCATTTTTTTAATTTATTTTCTATATTTTTTTAAATTTACATTCCCAATGATTTCCCCTTTCCCGGTTCCTCCCTCCCTGAAAGTCCCATGAGCCCTCTTCCCTTCCCCTGTTCCCCATTCTCCCCATTCTCCTCTAGCTTCTCTGTCCTGGTATTCCCCTACATCCAGTCATTTCAGGACTAGGAGTCTCTCCTTCCATCTTCTTGGAAATCAATTGATATGTGAATTGTGTCTTGGGTATTCCGAGCTTCTGGGTTAATATCCCCTTATCAGTGGAGCAATCAGTATTCTTAACCGCTGAGCCATCTCTGTCTGCATTTCAGTATGGTTCATGAGTTCCACCCCTAGCTGATTAGCTACTCACTTCTAGCAGAGGGCGAATAAATTTTGAAGGGTGTGGCTTATAGTAGGTTACACACCTGTGAGTGTGTACCCTACACAAATATGACTCCAAGCATAATTTAAAAATAAAAGAATGAGCAAGTAGAGGGATAAGAAAGCAGCTGGAAGGAATTAGAGGGAGGAATCGGGATCGATATTATCAAAATTCATTGAGTATATGTATGAAACTTTCAAAAACATAATAAAATTATTATATGCATTAAAATAACTTTAAGCATGTTCAGTGTGAATAAATTAATATGTAAATGAGGGACTGAAGAAGTAACAGAAAATAAAGATTCTGCATAGAAAGGCTTCATATAGACTCTGCTCTTCTGTTTACTGAAAACTCTAATATCCCACTTTACTTAAGTTTTATTTAAAACCAAAGCCAGTTCTAAGTACTACAACATCAAACAAACTCCATCCTTGTCTGTGGGAAATGAAGACTGTCACTTGAGTTTGACATCTAACATTCTTCACACATTTGCTATGGCATGTGGATGCCTTTGCTCACAGGAACACATGCACATACGTAAGAATTGTAAAAACACACATTTTTTTCTGGAGAATAATTTATTCATTTATTTGTTCATTGGTTGGTTTTCTGGAGGCAAGGTCTCACTAAGTAGCCTGACTGTCCTGGCACTCACTTGGTAGAATAGACTAGCCTTGAACTCATAGAGATCAACCTGCCTCTGCTTCCAGAGTGCCAGGATTAAAATG
Organism: Tokudaia muenninki; assembly: GCA_036184385.1. NCBI lineage: Eukaryota > Metazoa > Chordata > Mammalia > Rodentia > Muridae > Tokudaia > Tokudaia muenninki. The sequence continues at coordinate 38,823,399 of BTHS01000022.1, read as the reverse complement.
TATGCATCCCCATGCCTGGTTAAGGACATTGTATTTTCAAAACAAATGTCACATTCCTGTGGGAAATGCTCACAAGTGTAGCTGTAAAAGCAGATAAATAAAATCATTATTTTTCTGTATCAACATTGGTTCTGGAACAGAATGTGTAGAGAGCTTATCCAAAAATTAGATCTCAGGAGGAGTGGAATTGCTATTTTCTAAAACGTTCAGATTCCTGCTTTACTTTTCACCTGTATGCTGAAGTATCTTTTTTTGCAGTATTAAAGTATTTTATTTGCAATTAGGTTTTAAAACACTATTAAAAATTTTGCCAGAAAACAAGAAAGACACAGTTAATCTTAGAAGGAAGAACAATAAATCCAAGACAGATGATTTCCTCTTCAAGGGTTTTTCTTTGCAAACAGATATGTCAACAGAACCAGGGGACTCACAGCAGACAGCAAATGTACAGACAGGTTGTGAGTTTCCAAAACCAAAATGTGCGATGTTGAGGAAAGGAAAATGACACAGAGGAGCATACTGACTCGTGAATATCCATTGTCTGAATTTTTCTTCTCTCTTTCTGTTGTGACATTTACTACTTAGTAACACAGTGACCTAAACAACCAGTGACATGGTAGGCTTAAGTCAACTCATTCAGGCTCATGTCCATCAAAGGTCTACATCTCTCCCCTGGTAGCTTGAACTCATAGAGATTGGTGGTGGTTGATATTTCCTACTGCCAGATAGCTGGTTGTTAAGTGAATATTTTGAAGTCCTAAAAATTGTGTTAAATTTTATAGCATTATCCATCACTTTGCATTAATTACTTCTTTTTTTTAATTGAGAATTTCGTGAATGCAAATAATATGTTTTGATCAATTCCACCCCAACCCCTTCTGGATCAAGATGTAAACTCCCAGCTTCTGGATCGAGCCACAGCTATGATGAAGATGAAAACTCTGAAACAGTGATCTCGAAGAAAAGCTTCCTTCTGTAGGTTGCATTTTCTACTTTAACAAATTTACTTTTTGTAGTGCTCCAATGAGTAGCAGAGATATCAATTAAAAGGGGGGGTAGGGGGAGACATATTGATTTGAATAATTATTGTACTATAGTGTAGGTTTGATTTCTACATGTCGGGGGTGATGACTGTGTTTTATGGTCTACTTAGTATGAGGAGAGAGAACCAGTACTCACCAGCTATCTTCTGACCTCCACACACATGCCAGGGTATGGAATACCCAGTGTCATGTACAAAATAAATGATAAAGTTTTAACATGTATTGTGCACAAGTAAATTAATAAGGACTCTTATTGCATGTATATCTGAGAACCAAAGTAATTGTTAAATCAAGTATTTCCTGATATTTCTCTTTCATGTGCAGGTGGATATAGAAGTCAAAACTGTCTTTCCGGATGTTTTAATATTGCATGTGATTCTATGCAAAAAAAATACTGATACTATCTTTTAAAAAGAAGAAAACTGTATATGCATACATTATTTCATATTAAACACTATTAAGAAGACATGAATCCAAACATTCTATCTCAAATTTCAGATTAATGGATTCTGACATGTGGAAGAGTTTTGTTTCCCAAGTGTCTCATCAGCATATGTTTCCAAAAACTGGGGGAACCCAGGGCTAATGAGATGGGACTTCACATAGACGTGGTTGCTGCCATGCCTGAGAACCTGAGCCCAGACACCCATATATACACACATAAACTCAAAATAAATAAGATAAAGAAGAAATTTAAAATTTAACCATATTTATTATGATTATCCAATAAGATTTCTGGATGGCTCTTGGGTTATATGTCATAATTGTCATGATTGACAGGCTGTTAAATTTGAGTGATGTTTGTAAAGAAATAATAATAAATTATATCTATATAAGAAAGACTTTATCTTTGGAATCAAGACTGTATGCTCCATTTTATCACAGTTGTTTATACAGACAAAGGCTAGAACCTTCAGTTCTACAAACAAATGTGAATTCTACTCAGGCCAGTTTACTTCCGTATCATTGGTCATGTGAACAATGTGGTTTGTGCCAACATTAGAGCAGTATTCACAAGTGCTTTTAGCCTCCCCAGTATTGCAGATGAGAGATGAATCCATGACTCAGGTTCAAGAGGGTTGAAAACTTGATTGAAAATGGCCAGACTTGATATTCTTCCACCAACATCTATCTGATTGGAGGAATGGATAATAGACATCAGGTTTAAACATCTCCCATTCCAGTAAGATAACACGATAGTATCTTGTTCTTAGTCCTCTTTTTTCTTAATAGGAACATAAAGCCAATGAATAAAAATATGCCTGAAACATGGGACAGGCATTGGGCATTGGAATTGACAATAAAAGTCAATTTTCCATCCCTAGTAAAGTTCTCCAGGAACCTATTTGTATACTAAATGACACAATGTCAATGTCAGTGCACAACTGCCAACTGGGATACAGGACACTGCTCATGACAACCATCCTGAAAGGCATCTATAAAAAGCAGGGAGCTACTCTGCACCTTTTCAATGAGGTCCAGATACCTACAGAGCAGACATAGTCTCTCACACATGATGAGGGTCATCGTCATCCTGCTCACACTGCATGTGCTAAGAGTCTCCAGTGTGATGATGAATAAGAGTCTCAAAAAGAAGGTAACAGGCCTGCGTGGAAGGGGGTTGTATGTGGTGGGCATGCTGGGCAGAGACAGAAACAGACAGAGAGACAGAGAGAGGCTTGGGAGGGGGCTTTGCGCAAGTGTGTGGGGGGCAGCAAGAGACAGAGAGGCAGAGACAAAAAGACCTTAAAAGGGGGAACAATGTTCTGGAAGTTGGTATTTGGTAAGTCTGGTAATGGAGAGTGACAAATGTGTTGGGGCAGTAGTTGAGTCTCATAAATGCTTTTTTGAGAGAAAAAAAAACAGAAGGACAGATACCAAGAGATAGTGAGAAATGAGAGAGTACCTGGAGAATTTTACTAGGGATGGACAACTACCCTCTAAAAGTTGCTATTCTCTACATCAGGAGTGGAGAGAGACAGAGAGAGAGTGGTCTAAAGGGTGGTTTTCTGAGATAGTCACTAAAAGAGACCAAGAGACAAAAGCAGAGATACACACAGAGAGAATAACACTTCTGAAGACGGGGTTTCTGTATGTCTTTGTGTACAGAGAAAGATGGGAGTGGGGAAGAATATTCTGGAAATATTCTGTACATCTCAGAGTAGAGTGGCAGGGAGAGAGAGAATAGTCTACAGGGTGGTTTTCTGAGGGATAGAGACTGAGAGACCAGAAACAGACACACACAGAGACCTAGAGAGAGACAGATTGAACATCCATCAGTCTGGCACCAAGGGTGTGTCCGGCTTTCCCAGCAAATCTAAACACCTACATCACTTCCTATGTTTCCACTCATGTCCCTCACTCTGTGAAGAAATTGAAGTCATGATGATGAATACAATGAAATAATTTAAAAGGGTGAATTTTAATAATGTTATGCTTGCAGTAACCATTGTCTGTTTTGGTCTGTTATCCAAAACATTAAAAGTAAAGACTCAAAAAGATCTGCAGAAAAAGAAAGATGACTTCATTCAAGGCAAAGCTAGAGTGCAGATTACAGACAGACACACTGCCAAAGACGGACAGCTGCCCACTTGACTGACTGGACTCAAGGTCCTCAAGCTATTATGTATGTTTCTATCAGGGGTCCCAAGGAGACCAATGAGTTGGTTAATAAGGGGACAAATTTATTTTGATTGACAAATTAAAACATTCATTTCTTTAATTATGTATATCCCTTATAGTAATGCATCTGATTTTAATCATACATGTGCCAAATTACACAAAGCCATAATGTGGCCAGTAAGGTAAGATCATCTGAAGAACATGTTTTTGTCTTACCACACATACACCTGAAACCAGTTCAGGCCCGATTGGCACTTCTATTCTCCATACCAGGATACATTTAGAATATAGTTGAATAGAAACTGTCTGGACTTGATCATTGTTAGGGGTGTTGGAAGCCCTACACCATTCTTCAGAGACAGGTATATGACTAGCTGGATGCAGGATCGGGGTCTATGAAGGGTTCTTTTGTGTACCTTGTTCACAGATGAGTGTGTGAGCATTCTGATGCAGGTGGGGAGGAGGAAGAAGGGGTTGTTACATGGAGAACTCTACAGCATTGTTTAGAGATGGGTATGTGAGTAGCCTGATGCAGTTGGCTTGGGGAGGGGTCTGAAATCATTATTGGGTTCATTGCACAGAGTATGCATGAACATAAAAGAAGCTAAGCTGCCTAATGCCTTTTTACATAATCAGGTTATGAATTACCTCATCCAAGTGGGTTTGGGATCCTGGGTTACTAAACTATCCCCAACTTTTACCTGCCTTGTTTCCATAGCTGCTTTTTTTTCCAGATTGAAGGGAAGTGGCAAACAGTTTACTTAGCTGCCAGTACCATGGAGAAGATAAATGAAGGCTCACCATTGAGGACCTATTTCCGTCAGATTTTGTGTGGGAGGAAATGCAACCAAATCTACCTCTATTTTTTATTAAGTAAGATATAATACAATATACAGAAAAATCCATGTGATGGCCTGTGGGTAGAAAAATGAAATATTTTCAGTCAACACTCAGGTCAGTGAACACACACAGCACTAAGTGAGGATTCATATATCACTTTGCTCTGTATGGTCCTGAAAACAACATATGATAGCTGTACTTTTAATTTAGAATGAGCAAATTCATTTAGCATATAGCAAGCCAAAGGAAAATAATAAATATCAAGAGATAGATGGTGATTATATAGAGGTAATAGATACATAGATAATATATATATAAGTAGATAGATGATACATATACACAAATGTATATAGTTAGATAATAGATAATTAGCTAGACAGATGATAGATATATACATAAATATGCAGGTAGACAGATAACAGATGATAGACAGAAAGATAGATAGATAGATAGATGATAGATAGATAGATAGATAGATAGATAGATAGATAGATAGATAGATAGATGATATATAAATAGATAAATAATAGATGGATACATGCATGTATATACATACAAACACATATATATACACACATACATACATACACACATAGATAAATATAGATGGTAGATATATGAATAGACAGATGATAGATATATCTGTCTATCTCTGGTGATCAGAGAACACCATGAAAGAAAGAGACTTAGGTGTAAAGTACAAGTAGAAAACATACTCAAAATCAGCTCCTTGTTAAAGTCAAATATCACAAGACAATTTACCAAAATAACAATTTATAATCACTTAATTTTCTATTTATCACTCCTCAAAAGCCTAGGTGGGACAGAAGAATTTTGGGACAGTTTCAGTGCTTTTAAACTATCTTGGTATGAGTGATATTATCCATCAAGGCTATATTTCTATCTGGGATGAAGGAAGTTTTTGTTAATTATGTGTTGATATTTGAACCTTTTCATAAATTGATTATTTATAAATTCTACCCAAACAAAGATACCTTCAGACACCTAACTGGGTGATTGATGACGTTTAAGGATGTTATTATTTATATTTAGGCAAGATGTCCTACAACAACGTGTGATCATGACTGATCTACAGAGGAAAATGTGGTTTGCAATAAACTGTCATGTTATTTATGTGGAATTAGGACCCTGGACTAATACACAATACGACAACATGCATGAATTTGTTTTTCAGGAAAGGGGCTAAATGCCAACAGTATAAAATCATAGGAAGGAGACAACAAGAAGTTTACTATGCAGAGTGTGAGTAAACAATGCAGGGGTGAATGCATGACCTTAATTTGTTGTTGTTGTTGTTGTTGTTCACAATTCACAGTCTTAGTTGAATTTCACATATCTGAATATCTACATTCCAATGCAATTGTCTCTACAAGTTACAGATGCAATCCTGAAGAAAGCCTCCTCATTTTCTTCCTAGTCATTTTGGAACTAATAAAAGATGGAGTGTGTTTGTTTAGTTTTTAATGATTTTAAAAACTTTTTTATTTATATGGTATGTGTCTGTACCAAGAACACTTCCTTTGTTTAGCTTTAAGCAGAAACTAATCACAGACAAGAGTCTGAGAATGGTTAAGGGAATTAAAAGGTGATTTGCATACTTCAAAAAAATAACTTGATGCAAAATAGGAACTAGGATTTTATCAACTTTTAAAATGACTCCCAGCAATTCTGAAACATGAGTCTTGTATATGCAATGATGGATTGCCTAAACTTTATAAATTTCATGGGAAGAAAAATTATTTACAAGATATAAGCATCATGAATAGTCTTATCTCTTTAGTTCTGACAGGCACAACATATGACCTAAAGCACACTGAGATCCATTTATAAATAATAGAGGTATCAGTTCACCTTGTCATGAAACAAGTGATAAAGATATTTTCATTATTTTTTATTCTATCATAAAGAGTCTATTTAACCCAATACATTAAACTGATAGACTAAACATGTCATGGACTCTAGCTTGGTTTATAGATGAGTTTCTTGTACTTAAATACAGGAGCAGAATCATCTCACAAGCATATATCCCCCCACCACAAAGAGCCCTATACCCCCTCTTATGTGTTATGTAATTTAGTTCAAGGCCAGTCTGTTCTACACAGCAAGTTTCAGGCCAGCCGAGGAGACATAGTGAGACCCATCTCAGAAGGAAAAGGAGTTAGCACTGACACGAAAAGGAACAGTCATCATATCAATGGGAAGGGTCTTGGGTTATCCCCTTCCCCTCTTTAACAAGTGTTGCTAGTGAACCAGTGAGTGTATTGAAGTCACTTACAAGAGTGTGTGTAAATATAGCTGCATTCCTGAAGAGCCCAACCCAGCTTGAATGACACTTCTGAAAGCTTTATCCTTGGAGCTTTAGCAAGACTTACAGATAGCTAAGCTAGTCAGAGTCTCCTCCACAGGGTCTGTTCACTGTTTCCCATAATGTTGTGGAGTGACCTACTGAAAGTCGTTATTCTCAAAACCATCCTGCGACTTGTGGGATTTTACTTCTCACATCTTATGAGCTACCAAGACAGAATGTTCCAGTTTGGAGAAAATCGCTATGTGGCACCCTCTCTTTTTTTTTCTGTCATGTCTCTGAGGAAAAATTGGTAAAGTTAGATAATTGCACCACTAAATGTAGATCAGATCCATGAAAATGTTGATATATATGATCAGAGAGCTTTCCTCAATGAGTGTATATGTGTGTAGATAATTCCACCATTAAATGTAGGATCTGTGAAAATGCCTATATATGTACACACACACACACATAATATATATATATATATATTACATCTTTCCTCAATATATGTATGTGTAAACAATTCCACCATAAAATTTAATAAGATCAATGAAATGTATATACATATGTGTGTGTACATATAATAATACAGCTATTCTTAGCAAGTAAGAGGATTGCAATATGCCACCTTTTGTACACTCACACATCTTGGTATCAGGAACATCATTATCCCAAATCAAAATAGGTTCTGCATATTTGTAGGTAACTGTGAGATATTAGATATATTTTATATCTTACAACAGAATTATAAACTCGCTTTATAATTCCCTGTTTGTCTTGACTAGTTTCAACACATGGAGCAGAATATTGTGGGTCAGAGATTGTATACTCCATATGCCCATTCATAACTGTGCAGTTAGAATGCACCTAAACAATCATTTTGTTGATTTTATATGTATTTATACAAATTTCTTATCTATCTCAGATGAAGGGAGCACAGCAATCATGTTAAAGATGGTGAATGAGAAGATATTGTTGTTTCATTATTTTAACAAGAACAAAAGAAACGATGTCACACGAGTGGCTGGAGTTTTGGGTGAGTGTCACACATGAAACGTGTCATCTGAGTGTGTGGTTCAAGAATATGAATGTATGCATATCTCTGTACTAAAAGTCACAGTGTGTTTGTGGATCTGATTGTGTTTGTCATGTTGACAAATCACTAAAGTTGTGATGGTTAGCTTTGAAGATCAATTTGGCACAACCCAGAATGCCCTAGGAAGGTTCTCAGTAAAGAATTTCCCACAGCAGACTGACCTGTGGTTGTCTCTCTAATGATAACTAACATAAGAAGTCTCCACCCAATGTGGATGGTACCCTTCCATAGCAAGAGGATATGCTGTAAGCTTCAACTACCAACAGACACAACTCAGAATCTTCTGACAAAGTTCTTAGGGAGGGATTTCTCTCATGAGACTGGCCTGTGTGCATGTCTCTGGGCGTATACTGAAATGATGATTACAAAGGGGGGCTCTGCCTACTGTGTTCAGTAGCATTTGCTGGAAAGCTGGATAAATGCAAGCACACATATGTATGCATTCTTTGATCCCTGTTCCTCACTATGCACATGGTATGCCTGCCCCCTAAACTTCTCCCACTAGAATTTCCCCCAATTAAATGTTCTATAACTTTGAAAATAACCCTTTTCTACCATAAATTGTTTTTGTCAAAGCATTGTGTCAGAATATTGACCAAGGAAATTGAGATATTGATAAAATTGTCAATATTACAAAACTTGAGAGATACTATGTTACATCCTGGGGTCCACCCACTACTTTGATTTCTCAGGAAAATGATGTAATTTTGCATTGTCAATCTATTGGAGAAAGGGGGCTTTGGCACTTTTTAGGAGACTAAGCAATAGAGAATATTTTATGAATGTGCTGGGTACTAATGTTGTGACATCTTCCCTATACACCATGAAACACAGCAAAAGGCAAACAACTGACTAAGGATGAAATGACGGAGTACATGAACTTCGTGGAAGAAATGGGAATTGAGGATGAGAATGTACAGTGTGTCATGGACACAGGTATAGTAGCAACCTGTGTGTATAACTTCTCACTTTGCATTTTAATAATAAATTTTATTTTTTATTATCAAGGTTTTTGGGAAGATGGCTCAGTAGGGAAAGTGCACACATGCATGAGAACCCAAGTTTGGATCCCAGCACGCATTTAGAAAGCCAAGAATAACAGAGCTGGAAAAGGGAGGGAACAAGAGGAGCTTTCTAGTAATAGATCTATCTGAATGATCATGTCACAAAACTAAAAATGTGTAGAACGAATAAAGAAGATGTTAAAATGTCAGCCTCTTATCTATGCATGTATGGGCATACACATGTCATTCATATGACTATGGACACACCAATGAACCTTGCAGATAGATACACACACACACAAAATCTACCTGAAATGAAACTCAGTTCCTAGGATCCTCTGTTCAGATACTCTATGCAAAACCTAGCATTTTACCTGTATTTTTATGAAAAATGTTCATATGTAGTAATATTATTAATAATATGTTGAAGTACTGTATTACTTTAAAATAATACTGTTGTTTAAAAATAATATATTACTTTAAAATATTATTATATTAAAAACAATATTCTTTTTCCATGTTTACTCTCCTTTAGACACCTGTCCAAACAATATCAGCTCTTAGTGACTCAACAAGATCAGGATTAAGTAAGTCAAACCACATTTATTTTATATCTTGAAGTTTAATTTTAGTTCAATTTTTAAAATAATATTTTATTTATTCTTTAACATTTTCATATATATATATATATATATATATATATATATATATATATATAATGTATCTTGATCTTACCTACTCCCACATACCTCATCCCAGAGACCCAGCAACACATCTTTCTCTATACTTCATGGCTTTTAAAATTTATCATTAATTATTATTATCATCATCATCATTATTTATTATTATTATCTCAATGAGTCCAATAGGTGCTATTGCTGAATAGGGTGTGTCAATTCCTGGAAGCATGAGCAATGTAATATACCAGGGACCACAGCCATAGAAAAAGGTGGACTGCAGGGATCTGGTGGCACATGCATTTAATCCCAGCACTCAAGAGGCAGAAGAAAACATATCTCTGAGTTCTAGATCAGCCTAGTCTATAGAGTGAGTTCCAGGGCAGTAAAGGTAACACAGAGAAACCCTGTCTCATAAAACCAAAAGGAATTTTTTTTTTAAAGACAGAAAAGGAAGGAAGGAAAGAAGGAAGGGAGAGAGGGGGAGGGAGGGAGTAAGAGAGGGAGGGAGGAAGGGAGGGAGGGAGGGAGGGAGGGAGAGAGGGAGGGAGGGAGGGAGAGAGAGAAAAAAGAGACAGAGACAGACAGACAGACAGACAGACAGACAGACAGACAGACAGACAGAGAGGCAGAAAGAAGAAAAAAATACGGATCCTTCCTCTCCCAGAAACTATCAACTGGCAATAGCTCTTTGGTTAGTGGTGGGTGATCCTGAGTCCTTCTCTGCTCCATTCTAGAATGTTAACTGGCTTGATCTGGCCAGGGTCTTGTCCAGAACACCACGGTTGCTGTGAGTTCATGATTGTAACAGGTCTGTCATGTTCAGAAAACAGAATTGTATGGCTCTACTCCCCACCCAGATGAAGATCGATGGCCAGTCACTTGTCCTCAGCCCTTTGAACAGCTACAAATTTCTGCACGAACCACTCCCCACTGTAAAAAGTTGAGCAGAAGCCAGATGTGGAGGAATACACCCTTAATCCCAACACTTGGGAGGCAGAGGTAGATGAATCTATGAGTATCAGGCCAGCCTGATCTATATACTGAGCTCCAGAACAGCCAGATACATAATCTCTATCTAAATAAACAAAAATGTAAAAAGTTAATTTGACCAAAATTGAGAGCAGCATAAATCTATGAGTATTTTTAAGACAGTGGTTGGAAACATGACAGTTTATCACCACTGGTCTCCTCCATAAGCTACATGAGCTCCATTGTCATGGACTTTTGACTAGACTTACAATAGGAACCAACCCCTAGCCCTGTTCTTCCCTAGATGTGAGATCCCTTCCATGGAGCTGGCATCAAATTTAATCAGAGAGTGTTTGGTTCCCCAGTACAGCCTTTATTGCACTAGTGGATACAAGGATGCTTTTATAGTGTGTTGGGGCAGCATGGTAGCATCACTGATATCTTATACCACATGCACAGCCTATTAAGTACATGTAAGCATTGTGAAAGAGTTTCCTAGTTCATTTGAAATTGATTTCTTGATGCCCTACAGCCACATAATGTGGTGTCTTTAGCAATAGTGTACTAAGTGATGGTGGATAGCCAAGAGATATGTCAATAGCATTTGGTGATCCCAAGGCCTCCCTCCACTAATAAATAGTATGGTGGTACTCCCATGACTTAAAATTAGATTTTAACTGAATAAATCATGTCTTCTAGGAACAGCATTGTACCATTGCAGGGATCCTCTGCTGAAACATTTTTAACAGTATATTTTTTACAAACTAGTAGATTTCTATAAGACTTCAAATACCATCAGTTTTAGGTGACCTGCCCCTACCCCTGTTCTTCCCTATGCCCAACCACATGCATACCTGCTCCTCTAACCCACAGCTTTCCCCCTCTAATCCTCCCTGTCACCAGTGCCCAATTATATCACCTGTCTAATTATATTTTAATCACACAATCATAGGTTTCCATGAGTTTTTGATAACCCTTCATTCTGGTTAAACCTTCCACCACACCCTGATTTCCCCATTCCACATCCAACTCCATGATTGAGCCTTCCTACCCCCAGTACTCTTTATATTTCATGTTAATGGAATTTCACTTGATAGACCCACTCCCTTGATGGACCCAGTTCAAACCGGTTTCTAATTACCTGGCTTCCTCACATACTCCACATTATGCATACACAATAAAATATTCAAATCTAAGATCCACATATGAGATAGAATGTGCAGAGTTTGTCTTTCTGAGCCTGGGTAACCTCGTTGAGTACAATAATTTCCAGTTACTTCTATTTACTTGGAAATTTCATATTTCATTTTTCTCTATGGTTGAGTAATATGCCATCTTATACATTACATTTTCCCTCCATTCATTAGCTGATGAACAGTTAGGTCAACTTCATTTCTTAGCTATTATGAACTTAACTGCAATGAGCATGGACATTCAGGGATTTCTGTAACAGGATATAAACCCCTTTGGGTACATATCTAGAAATGGTATAACTGAGTCACATGGGAATTCTTTTTCTAATTTTTGGTGTGTTTATTTGATGTTCATAGTTTTTGGTTTTTGTTTTGTTTTGTTCTAAGTTCTTTGTATATTGTGGACACTAATCCTCCATCACATGTGTAGCTGGCAAAGATCTCCATTCCCTGAGATACCTGTGCATTTAATTGACAGCGTCCTTTGCTGTAGTTTTTAATTCCATGATATCTGACCAGTGTTTGTCTTACTTTCTTGATTCAAGAATTCTATTCAGAGAATCCATACCTGTGTCTATGGTCACACACACTTCCTGCCTTCTTCTCTATCAGCTTCAAGCTACCATGCCTTATGACACAGTCTGTGATCCATTTGGAGTTGAGTTTTTGCAGTGGGACAGGGAAAGGCCCAGGTTCATTTCTCTGTATCTTGATGTCCACTTTTTCCAATCTGTCCATGTTTGAAATTATATATTTTTATGTTAGGTCATTTTCATTTTTTCAGTGGAGACATTGACAATATCCACAGAGGACTACTTCTTACTAGTGTTGACATTCTCCTCTATGGGGCTGGAATTGAGGGCAGCAAGTTCTACCCCTAGTCTTCTTTTGAGATTCAGTTACTATCTGGGACCTCAAGTGAGACTCTGGCTATAGGATACATGGGGCTTGGTAAACTCCAATGTGAAAGTACCTTGAACCAAAAAAATATAATTTTAGTTTAGATTTATAGAAACTACATCCTCAAATAAATATGTAAATTCTAAAAAGTACCAATTTAGGTCTTGCAATAAGATCATTTGTCATATTAAAATTTTCCACATATGGAAAACTTCCATATAAAATTCATGTATATTCCCAAACATACAAAATCTTGTAAAATGTTTTTGCATTCATTATGCATCTTGTCATTGTTTACTTCTTTAATGGCTTGTATTTGTTTTATTTTCCATTCTCGTCAAATATCATGTATCACTATCCTAAATATACGAAATAATTCTTTTCCAACATTACAGATGGCATCAGGAATTTTCCAGTATATTCTTCCTGGAACCTAAAACATCAATATGAAGATGAAGCAATCTTTTCTCTCAGATCATATCTTCCTATTTACTGCAAATTACAATTCCTGTCTCCATACTTTCTCTTTCATTCGTTCTTTCTCATGTTCTAAGTAGTGTTAGTGCATCTTTGAATGTTTAAATAAATTTATTTCACTTGCATATGTATCTTTGAAGAAAGTATGTTGACGTGCAATGCACATAAATGTCTATTTGACATTTTTAAAAGGAGAAGAGGGTTGGAGGGGTGGCTCAGAGGTTAACAGTGCTTGCTGCTCTTCCAGAGAACCTGAGTTCAGGTTCAGCCTAAACTACCTAAAATATCACAGTCCAGTGAAAGACCAGCTCAAAATTAAGGCAGGGGACATGCCAGATGGCTCAGTGGTCAAGAGTATTAGCTGCTCTTCCAGAGGGCCCAGGTTGGATTCTTAACACCTATATGGCAGCTAACAATTGTCTGTAACTCCAGTTCCCATAGATCTGACATGTATGTGGACAAACATGCAAGCAAAACACCAATGCACATAAAATTAAAAAATAAATAAATAAGTTCAAATAAGGCAGATGTGCATGAAGAATGGCACCTGAACTTGTCCTGTGACCTTCAATGTTCACATGCACACTAGTGAGTCCACAAACACAGGTGCAAAATTTCTCTCTCTCTCTCTCTCTCTCTCTCTCTCTCTCTCTCTCTCTCTCTCTCTCTCTCTCTCTTTCTCTCTCTCTCTCTCCCTCTCTCTCTCTCTCACACACACACACATACACACACACATATGTGCACAACATATAACAAAGAGTCTTGTCATTCCTGCATGTTACAGACTCCAATGTTATAATTTTGACTTTAGAAAAGAAGGTAAATTATATTGGTTGCTTAAAGTAAACATTAAAAGCTTTGTGTGCTGGTAGTTTGTCAACTTGACACAAGCCATAGTCATTTGGAAAAGGAGACACTCAAAAAATACCTCCACCAAATTCAACTGTGGGGCATTTCTTGATTTGTAGTCAATGCAAGGGCAGGTCCAACTCACTGTGGAAAACACAGCTGAGCAAACCATGAGGAGCCAGACAGTAAGCAGAACTCCTCCATGGCCTCTGTATCAGTTTATGCCCCCAAGTCTCTGCCTTGACATCCTCAAGTGATGGACTACAAGCTGTCAGATGAAATAAATCCTTTTCTCCCCAAAGTGCTTTTGGCCATGGAGTTCACAATAGCAATAGAAACCCTAAGACACAGAGTAATGTTGAAGAGCTTAGATCCCAAATCATCTCTTAAAGTTGAAAGGAACCTCCCCGCACACCTGTGCACATACATACAAATTCACATGTGGACATTACATACGTATATACTCAAACCACAGATGCATACATATTTAAAAAGTAGGAAAAGTCACAGGAAGAATTAATATGTAGTCTTTGAACTGCTTTGATTTATTCACTTTACCCACTGCCCTGCTGCTGTTTTTGTTCAGTGGTCATGTTTTCATAATGCCTTCTAAATATTCATTTGCATCTCTGGACCAGGATCATGCTCTACTTTTGGCAGAGAAGCTTGCTTTTGTGGTGAGATGAATGTTATGACCCTTGGATTTTTGCATCATGTTCTGACATGTATCTATCCACCTGTCATTTGATCACCCATTATATATGTATGTATATGTATCTTTGTGATTTGAATGAGAGTGGCCCCTATAGGCTCATAGATTTGAATGCTTGATCACTCAGGAGTGGCACTATTTGAAAGGATAAGGAGATGTAGACTTGGAGGATGTGTGTCACTGAGGATGAGCTTTGTGGTTTCAAGAGCCCAAGCCAGGCCCAGTGGTTCCTCATCCTTCCACCTGTGGATTCAGATGTAAAAATCTCCATTTCTTCAGCACCATGTCTGCCTGTGTGCCACCATGCCAAATCAAATAATGGATTAAACCTCTGACACTGGGTGACCCTCCCTGCCCCCAGGATTGTTGACCTATATTGGTCTATGAGGACAAGTGGAGCAGAGACAATGGAGGAAGAACAGGGTTTTGGAAGCCCTGTGAGTATGTATGGTAATAAGGATAAGCAGACCAGCTTCAGAGACACAGGTCAAATTTACTTGGGGTGATTCAAGGGTTATATACTTGTCTTAGTTTCTATTCCTATGGGGAGACACCATGTTTGTCTTAGTTAGGGTTTCTATTGTTGTGAGGAGAAACCATGACCAAAAAAATAAATTGGGGAGGAAAGGGTTTATTGAGTTTACACTTACACAGCACTATTTATCATTGAAGAAAGTCAGGACAGAAACTCAAACGGGGCAAAAACCCAGAAGCAGTAGCTGATGCAGAAACCATGGAGGGATGTTGCGTACTGGCTTATTACTCATGGCTTGTTCAGCTTGCATTCTTTTTTAATTTTTTTATTAATCATTCCATTCGTTTACATCTCAAATGATATCCCACTTCCCAGTTACCCCCTCCACCAACCCCCCATCCCAGGATAACCCACTTC
This sequence comes from Tokudaia muenninki, assembly GCA_036184385.1. NCBI lineage: Eukaryota > Metazoa > Chordata > Mammalia > Rodentia > Muridae > Tokudaia > Tokudaia muenninki. The sequence continues at coordinate 38,807,811 of BTHS01000022.1, read as the reverse complement.
CTGGTTACCCCTCCGCCAATCCCCCATCCCACATCCACCCTCCACCCTCTCCTTTGTCTGTATGAGAATTCTCCCCAACCCACCCACACTCTCCTGCCCCACCGCTCCAGCATCCCCGAACACTGAGGCATCAAATCTCCTTGGGACCAAGGGGCTCACCTCCCATGGCTGTCAAGCAAGGCCATCCTCTGCTACATATGTATCTGGAGCCATGGATCTCTCCAGGTACACTCCTTGGTTGGTGGTCTGGTCTCTGGGAGAACTGGGTGGTCAGGCCAGCCTATCTTGTTCTTCCAGTAGGTTTGCAATCCCCCTCTGCTCCTCCAGTCCTACCAGCTCCCCAACCAGGTTCCCTGAGCTCAGTCTGATGGTTGGCTCCAAGCATCCACATCTGCATTGGTCAGTTGCTGGCCAGAACTCCCAAGGAACAATCATGCTAGCTTCCTGTTAACAAGCACCTCTTGACCACAACCACAGTGTTGAGTTTGGTGTCTGCAGGCATGATGGATCCCCAAGTGGGGTAGTCACTGGTTGGCCCTTCCTTCAGTCTCTGTTCCATTTTTAAATTCCTGTTCCTCCTTTGGACAGGAACATTTCTGGGTTAAAAACTTTGAGATGGATGGGTGGCCCCATTCCTGGACCAGGGTCCATGCCTATCTACTGGAGGCGGTCTCAACAGGTTTTATCTCCCCCTACTCTGCACATTTCAGCTAAAGTCATCCCCGTTGGGTCCATGGAGCCTCATGTTTCCCCAGTGTCTGGTATCCCCCAGTGGTTATCACCAGTTTTTCATCCCTTCTGCTACATATTTTTGTTCGACTTCCTGACCCTCTGTACATCTTGGCAGCTCCTCCAGTTCCTGATACTGCTCTCCTAATTTCCTCCCCTTCTTTCAGCCTCCCAGGTCCTCCTCTAATAGAAGAGAAAGTGGAGAAGAGCCTTGAATGCTTGGGCACAGGGGGAAAGATCCTGAACAGAACACCAAAGGCTTATGCTCTAAGATCAACAGTTGACAAATGGGACCTCATAAAATTGCAAAGCTTCTGTAAGGCAAAAGACACTGTCAATAGGACAAAACAGCAATCAACAGATTGGGAAAAAATCTTTACCAACCCTACATCCAGTAGAAGACTAATATCTAAAATATACAAAGAACTCAAGAAGGTAGACTCCAAAGAACCAAATAACCCTATTAAAAAGTGAAGTACAGGGCTAAATAGAGAATTCTCAACCGAGGAATCTCAAATGGCTGAGAAGCACTTAAAGAAATGTTCAACATTCTTAGTCGTTCGAGAAATACAAACCAAAACAACCCTGAGATTCCACCTCACACCTATTAGAATGGCTAAGATCAAAAATGCAGGGGATAGCAGATGTTGGCCAGGGTGTGGAGAAAGAGGAACACTCCTCCATTGTTGGTAGGCCTGCAAGCTGGTAAAACCACTTTGGAAACCAGTCTGGCAGTTTCTGAGAAAATTGGAAATTATTCTACCTGAGGACTCATCTATACCACTCCTGGGCATATACCCAAAAGACCCTCCAACATATAATAAGGACACATTCTCCACTATGTTCATAGCAGCCTTATTTATAATAGCCAGAAACTGGAAATAATACAGATGTCCCTCAACAGAAGAATGGATGCAGAAAATGTGGTAAATTTACACAATGGAGTACTACTCAGCTTCATGAAAATCACCAGCAAATGGATAGAACCAGAAATATCCTGAGTGAGGTGACACAGACACAAACGAACACACATGGTATGTACTAACTAATAAGTGAATATTAGCCCAAAAGCTCACAATGTCCATGATATGCCACAGACCATATGGAGCATAGAAGGAAGTAAGACCAGGGTGTGGGTGCTTTAGTCCTGAATTGAGGGGGAAATCAGCTTTCATTCTAAAAGGACACAAGACTATCAGCCCAAGGATAGCACCACCCAGAATGGGCTCGTCCTTCACCAATCAATAACTAATTTAAAAAATGCCCTATAGGTTTGCCTACAGTCCAATCATGTGGAGGTACTTTCTTAATTGGGCTTCTTTTCTCTCATATGACTACAGTTTGTGTCAAGGTAACATAAAACTATGCAACACAGATAGTATATACATATGTATCCATCACATATCTATCATCTAGAAATTCATCATTTATGTATCCATCATATATCTATTCATTATATATATGCATGCATCTATCACATATATATCCATCATCTATCAATACATCATTCATTTATCCATCATCTATGTATATATCCATTGTCTGTCTATTTACCAACTATCTACCAATCTATCTATTAAAAAATTAGCATGAGCAGGGCCATAGTGACACACACTTTTAATCCCAGAATTTGGGAGGCAGATCTCTTAGTTCAAGGCCAGCCTGATCTACAGAGTAAGCTCCAGGACAGCCAAGGCTACATAGGAAAACTCTGTCTCAAAACAACAAAAAATAAATCAATGTGAATAACAATCAAGGAAGACACTTAGCATAAATTCCATCATCAATGGACATCCATGTACATGCACACGTAAAAATATATGTTTACTGAACATACATATACCTGGATTTTTTACTTTATGAAGTACACCAGTGAGATGTCCCATCTGTCCACACAACTCTAGGGATCTGAGTTAAATTCATAGGACACAGGTAAATGAGGGAGGGGGAAGAACAGAATTTCTAAAAGTGTCCCCTGAAATCCATACATGTGCTGGCTGTGCTGTATATACCCACCCCTAGACATGCACAATAATAAATAACTTTCCTAAATGCAGGAATTAACTCAAAAAGAAATCTTTATCACAGATGTGTCCAAATGCTAGACTGTAAAACTTTACTCAGATAGCATGTAACTTTTTGACATTCTGTTGTTCTTTTCTCAACAAACCAGAGAGGTGCATAAGTTTTACACTGTACGTTTTCCTCTTTTTTGAATATATATTAAATTGATTATATTGATCACACAGGATTCCAATAGACATGTTCATGTATGGCATATTAGTTTCTATTGACCAATTGCTTGACAGAAACAGTTTGAGAGAGGAAGTGCTGATTCACTCATGATTCAAGATGGTGGACAGCCCATCATAGTGGGGCAGAAACTGGGGCATGTGGGCCTACTCTACGCCACACCATTAAGAAATATCAAGGACTACTCCTCCTGCAAAAGCCATGACCCCTCCATAGCTCCTCAGTTAGGAGTAGACTTATAAGTGACATCCATAATAACGCATAAATATCAATCGTCTGTTTAATCTATGCATGCATCCAATCACACATCTATATACCTACCTATCTATCTATGTATTTATCTATCTAATCTGTCATCTATCTATCATCTATCAGTATATCAATCTATCCATCATCTATAATCACCTAATGATATATCATTTAACTCTCCATCATCTACCCATCTATAATATATCACTTATTCATCCATCATCTATATCAATCTATCATCTGTCTATCATCTAATCAGTCTGTCTTTCACCTATCATCTATGAATGTATCTTTCTTTTACTACTGTCTATCATGTTCTGTGTTGTGACACAGCCTCACTAAGGAGCCCAGACACTTATTTTACAACACTACCTGTACTTGAATTCCATGATCCTACATTTTCAGACTTACAAGTAGATGTGATTACAACAATATGTATAGATAGATAGGTAGATAGATAGATAGATAAGCTTGATAGATAGATAATCAATAGATGATTGATAGAGAGATCAACTGAGAGATAGACAAACAGATAGGAAGATAGAGAAATGGAGAATGGATAGATAGAAATAGATAAATATAGATGATATACATAGATTAGTTAGATTGATAAACACATAGATTATACATAGATGCTTACATAGATGATAGTGGATGTATAGATGGCAGGTGGAGAACTAGATGATAAATTTTATGAGAGACAAGTATATGATAGCAATAAACATATGGATCTATGATACATAGATAGGTAATAGATTGGATTGGTAATACATAGATAAATAAATGGTTGTATATGGATGGGTGGATGGGTACATACATCCATAAGTATGTTTCAGTATGTATTAAACTGAAATATTTCTATTGAAATATGAACATATACACTCTTTATAAATATATTAATATCTATGTTGATAAACATTTAGATATCTGAAGTATCTACATGTCTATCCTATATAGAGATGTCATCTGCCTATCTATATATCATCTATCAACCATCTCTCATCTATCTATATAATGTAAATATATATACATATACATAACTTATTTACCTAGTTAATCATACACGAATACAACTAAAATAAATTCTTCCACTTTTTTATTAGATATTTTATTTATTTACATTTCAAATGTTATCCCTTTTCCTGGTTTCCCCTCTGAAAACCACTATTCCATTCCCCCCTTCCCCTGCTTCTATGAGGGTGTCCCCCACCCACCCATCCACTCCTCCCTCACTATCCTGGCATTCCCCTACTCTAGGGCATTGAGCCTTCACTATACCAAGGGCCTCTCCTTCCATTGATGTCATGTAAGGCCATCCTCTGCTATGTATGCAGTTGGAGTCTTGCAAACCCATTCAGCTCCTTCAATCTTTTCTCTAACTCCTCCATTAGGGACCCCATGCTCAGTCCAGTATTTGGATACAAGCATCCGCATCTGTATTTCTCATTCTCTGGCAGAGCCTCTCTGGAGACAGCTATATCAGGCTCCTATCAGCAACCACTTCTTGTCATCCGCAATAGTGTCTAGGTTTGGTGTCTGTATATGGTTTGGATACCCAAGTGGGGCAATCATTGGATGGCCTTTCCTTCAGTCTCTGCTCCACACTTTGTCCCCATATGTCCTTTAGACGGGAGCCACTCTGGGTTGAAAATTTGGAGATGAGTGGGTGACCCCATCTCACAACTGGGGTCCTTACCTAACCTCTGGATATGGTCTCCACAGGTTCTCTCTCCCCTTGGTTGGGCATTTCAGCTAATGTCATCCCCGTTGGTACTTGGGAGCCTCTCGTTTTCCTGGCATCTTGGACATTATGGTGGCTACCCCCACTTCCCCGTCCCCATTGCAAAACACCACTGTTCAAATTCCTGACCCTCTGTATGTCATTCCTGTCTTCTAACATACCTGATGCTGGAACCCTTTTTCCACCTCCTCCTCCTCTCCTCTTCCCAAGTCCCTCCCATCGTCAACTTCCCATGAGTATTTTGTTTCCCTTTCTAAGAAGGACCGAACCTCCCACACTTTTGTCTTCCTTCTTGAGCTTCATAAGGTCTGTGAATAGTAGCATGGGTATTCCAAGCTTTTTTCCTAATATCCACTTATTAGTGAGTACATACCATGTCTGTTCTTTTGTGACTGGGTCAGTTCACTCAGGATATTTTCTAATTCCATCCATTTGCCTGTGAATTTCATGAATCCATTGATTTTAATACCTTAGTAGTACTCCATTGTGTAAATGTACCACATTTTCTTTATCTATTCCTTTGTTGAAGGACATCCAGGTTATTTCCAGCTTCTGGCTGTTATAAATAAGGCTGCTATGAACATAGTGGAGCATGTGCCCTTATTAGATGATGGAGCATCTTTTGGTTATATACCCAGGAGTGGTATAGCAGAGTTCTCAGGTAGTACTATGTCCCATTTTCTGAATAACAGCAAGACTGATTTCCTGAGTGGTTGTACCAGCTTGCAATCCAACCAGCAATGGAGAAGTGTTCCTCTTTCTCCACATCCTTGCCAGCATCTGCTGTTACCTGTGTTTTTGATTTTAGCCATGTTGACTGGTGTGAGGTGAAATCTCAGGTTTGTTTTGATTTGCATTTCACAAAAGGATGTTGAACAATTCTTAAGGTGCTTCTGGGCCATTCGATATTCCTCAGTTGAGAATTCTCTCTTCACCTCTGTGCCACAGTTTTTAAAGGGTTATTTGGTTCTCTGGAGTCTAATTTCTTGAGTTCTTTGTATATATTGGATATTAACCCTCTATCAGATGTAGTAATGGTAAAGATCTTTTCCCAATCTGTTGGTTGCCATTTTGTCCTATTGACCATGTCTTTTTCCTTACAGAAGCTTTGTAATTTTATGAGGTCCCATTTGTCAATTCTTGATCTTAAAACATAAGCCACTAGTGTTCTAGTTAGGAAAATTTCCCCTATGCCCATGTGTTCGAGGCTCTTCCCCACTTTCTCCTCAGTAAGTTTCAGTGTATCTGATTTTATGTGGAGGCCTTGATCCACTTGGACTTGAGCTTTGTACAAAGAGATAAGAATGAATCAATTTGCATTCTTCTACATACTGACCTCCAGTTCAACCAGCACCCTTTGTTAAAAATGGTCTTTTTTCTACTGGATGGTTTTAGCTCCTTTGTCAAAGATCAAGTGACCATAGGTGTGTGGGTTCATTTCTGGGTCTTCAATTCTTTTCCATTGATTGACCTGCCTGTCTCTGTACCAATGCCATGCAGTTTTTATCACTATTGCTCTGTAGTACAGCTTGAGATCAGGGATGGTCATTACCCCAGAAGTTCTTTTCTTGTTGAGAATAGTTTTTGCTATCCTGGGTTTTTTGTTATTCCAAATCAATTTGCAAATTTCTCTTTCTAACTCTATGAAGAATTTCAGTTGGAATTTTGATGGGGATTGCATTGAATCTGGAGACCGTTTTCAGCAAGATGTCCATTTTTATTACATTAATCCTGCCAATCCATGAGCATGGGAGATCTTTCCATCTTCTGAGATCTGCTTTGATTTCTTTCTTCAGAGACTTGAAGTTTCTGTCATACAGATCTTTCGTTTGCTTAGTAAGAATCACACCAAGTCATTTTATATTATTTGTGACTATTGTTAAGGATGTCATTTCCCTAGTTTCTTTCTCAGCCTGTTTATCCTTTGAGTAGAGGAGGCTATTGATTTGTTTGAGTTAATTTTGTATCCAGCCACTTTGATGAACTTGTTTATCAGCTTTAGGAGTTCTCTGGTTGAATTTTGAGGCCACTTAAGTATACTATCATGTCCTCTGCAAATAGGGATATTTTGGCTTCTTTCTTTCCAATTTAAATCTCCTTGACCTATTTTTCCTGTCTAATTGCATTAGCTAGAACTTGAAGCACTATATTGAATAAATATGGAAAGAGAGGGCAGCCTTGTCTAGTCCCTGATTTTAGTGGGATTGCTTCAAGTTTCTCTCCATTTAGTTTGATGTTGGATACTGCTTTTCTGTATATTGCTTTTACTATGTTTAGGTATGAGCCTTGAGTTCCTGGTCTTTCCAAGTCTTTTAACATAACAGGGGGTTGAATTTGGTCAAATGCTTTCTCAACATCTAATGAAATGATCATGTGAATTTTTTCTTTGCTTTTGTTTCTATAGTGAATTACCTTGATGGATTTCCATATACTGAACCATCCCTGCATCCTTGGGGTGAAACCTACTTGATTGTGGTGAATGATCGTTTTGATATGTCTTGGATTCGGTTTGTGAGAATTTTTTTAATAACTTTTAATTTTTAATTTTTTATAATTACTTTTATTGACTATTTTATGTTTTTACATTTCAAATGTTATCCCCTTTCCCATTTTCCCCTTCAGAACCCCCCTGCCATCCCCCTCCCGTTAACTTTTAAATGGTTTGTGAGAATTTTATTGAGTATTTTTCATCAATATCCATAAGGGAAATTGGTCTGAAGTTCTCTTTCTTTGTTGGGTCTTTATGTGGTTTAGGTATAAGCATAATTGTGGCTTCATAGAATGAATTATGTAGTGTTCCTTCTGTTTCTATTTTGTGGAACAGTTTGAAGAGTATTGGTATTAGGTTTTCTTTTAAGGCCTGATAGAATTCTCCACTAAACCCATCTGGTCCTGGACTTTTCTTACTTGGGAGCATTTTAATTATTACTATTTCTTTAGGGGTTATGATACTGCTTAGATGGTTTATCTGATCCTGATTTAACTTTGGTATTTCGTATCTGTCTAGAAAATTGTCAATTTCATCCAGATTTTCCAGTTGTGTTGAATATAGGCTATTGTAGTAGGATCGGATGATTTTTTTTTAATTTTCTAAGTTTCTGTTGTTATGTCTTCCTTTTCAATTCTGATTTTGTTAATTTGGATACTTTCTCTGTGCCCTCTGGTTAGTCCAGCTAAGGGTTTATCTATCTTGTTGATTTTGTTAAAGAACCAGCTCCTGGTTTGGCTGATTCTTTGTATAGTTCTTTTTGTTTCTACTTGGTTGATTTTAGCCCTGAGTTTGATTATTTCCTGAAGTCTACTCCTCTTGGGTGTATTTGCTTCTTTTTGTTCTAGAGCTTTCAGATGTGCTATTAAGGTGCTAGTGTTTGCTCTCTCCAGTTTCTTTTTGGAGGCACTCGGAGCTGAGTTTTCCTACTTTCATTGCTTTCATTGTGTCCCATAAGTTTGGATATGTTGTGCCTTCATTGTCATTAAACTCTAAAAAGTCTTTAATTTCTTTATTTCTTCTTTTACAAAGTTATCATTGAGGAGAGAGTTGTTCAGCTTCCATGCATATGTGGGTTTTCTGTTGTTTTTGGTGTAGTCTGCGGTGATCTGATAAAATCCATGGAATTATTTCAATCTTCTTGTATCATTTGAGGTTTGTTTTGTGACTGCTTATATGGTCAATTTTGGAGAAGGTACCATGAGGTGCTGAGAAGAAGGTGTATTCTTTTGTTTGGATGAAATGTTTTATAGGTCTCTGTTGAATCCATTTGAATCATAACTTCTGTTAGTTTCACTGTGTCTCTGTTTATTTTGTGTTTCCATGATCTGTCCATTGATGATAATGTGGTGTTGAAGTCCCACACTATTGTTGTGTGAGGTGCAATGTGTGCTTTGAGCTTTAGTAAAGTTCCTTTTACGAATGTGGGTGCCCTTGCATTTGGAGCATAGATGTTCAGAATTGGGAGTTCTTCTTTCTAGGTTTTTCCTTTGAGTATAAAGTGTCCTTCCTTATCTTCTTTTATAACTTAAGTTTAAAAGTCGACTTTATTTGATATTAGAATAGCTACTCAAATTTGTTTCTTAGGCCCATTTGCTTGGAAAATTGTTTCCAGCCTTTTACTCTGAGGTAGTCACTGAGGTGTGTTTCCTGTGTACAGCAAAATGGTGGGTCCTGTTTATGTATCCAGTCTTTTAGTCTATGCTTTTTATTGGAGATTTGAGTCCATTGATGTTAAGAGATATTAAAGAATAATGTTTGTTGCTTGTTATTTTTGTTGTTAGAGGTAGAATTATGTTTATGTGGTTATCTCCTTCTGGGTTTGTTGAAAGAAGATTACTATCTTTTTTTTTTCTAGAATGTAGTTGCCCTCCTTGTATTGGCATTTTCCATCTATTATCCTTTGTAGGGCTGGATTTGTGGAAAGATATTGTGTAAATTTGGTTTTATCATGGAATATCTTGGTTTCTTCATCTATGGTGATTGAGAGTTTTGCTGGGTATAGTAGCCTGGGCTGTCATTTATGTTCTCGTAGAGTCTGTATGACATCTGCCCAGGATCTTCTGGCTTTCACAGTCTCTGGTCAGAAGTCTAGTGTAATTCTGATAGGTCTGCCTTTATATGGTACTTGACCTTTTTCCCTTACTACTTTTAATATTCTTTCTTTGTTTTGTGCATTTTGATGTGAGGAATTTCTGTTCTGGCAGAGTCTATTTGGAGATCTGTACACTTCTTGTATGTTTATGGGGATCTCTTTCTTTAGGCTAGAGACATTTTCTTCTATAATTTTGTTGAAGATATTTACTGGCCTTTAGTTCAGAATCTTCATGTTCTTCTATACCTATTATCCATAGGTTTGGTCATCTCATTGTGTTCTGGATTTCCCGGATGTTTTAGGTAAGGAGCTTTTTGCATTTTGCATTTTTGATTGTTGTGTCAATGTTTTCTGTGGTATCTTCTGCACCTGAGATTCTCTCTTCTATCTCTTGTATTCTGTTGTTGATGCTTGCATCTATATTCCTGACCTCTTTCCTAGGTTTTCTATCTCCAGGGTTGTGTCCCTTTGTGATTTTTTGTTTCTATTTCTATTTTTAGGTCCTGAGTAGTTTTGTTCAACTCCTTCACTGTTTGGTTGTGTTTTCCTGTAATTCTTTAAGGGATTTTTGTGTTCCCTCTTTATTAAGGGCTTATGTTTACCTGTGTTTTCCTGTAGTTCCTTAAGGGAGTCATTTATGTCCTTCTTAAAGTCCTCTATCATCATCATGAGATATGATTTTAAATGAGAGTCTTGCTTTTCCAGTGTGTTGGGGTATCCAGGACTATCTTTATTGGTAGAACTGGGTTCTGATGATGCCAAGTAGCCTTGATCTCTGTTGCTTTTGTTCTTGTGCTTGCCTCTCACCATCTGGTTATCTGTGGTGCTAACTGGTCTTATGGTCTCTGACTGGAGCTTATCCCTCCTATGAGCCTATGAGCCTGTAATCTTAGATGTGTCAGCACTCCTGGGAGACCAGTTCTCTCTGGGCAGGATTTGAGTAAGGAGAGTTGTGGCACAGGGTTATCTCCAGGGAGCAGATGGAAACTGGAAATATCCTGCCCTGGCTGCTCCGTGGTTCCTGTGCCCTATGGGCTTCCGGTGGGTCCCTCTTAGGTCAAGTAATAGCAATAGTGGTGGTTTCACCTGTGACCTTGGGTGTGTCAGCACTCCTGGGAGACCAGTTCTCTCTGGGAGGGATTTTTGTACAGAGAGTTATGGTAGGGGCACAGATGGAAACCAGAAGCTAAATTCTTCCTCTTATATCTGAGCCTCAGCGTCCCCACATCACTATGAACCGTTCCTTTATATAGCATCATGATTTATCACATACCAATAGTTGCTTTACACTATATATTTCGATTTTATCCTGGAGCTATGTATAGCAATAAAAGTCAATTTGGCAAAATAGTTCACTGACATCTTTTATTTAAAATGTGCATAGATCCCTCTAAAATTGGCTGCTTAATATGGTTTTTGGTTTGGTTTGGTTTTGATTTTTTGAGACATGGTTTCTCTGTGTAGCCCTAACATTCCTGGACCAGGCTGACCTTGGAATCAGAGATCTGCCTGCATCTGCCTCCCAAGTGCTAGAATTAAATGCATGTGCTACCACTGCCTGGCTAAATAATATATATTTAACTCAGTCAGAAACTTGTTATAATCTATTGTTCCTGTATTACCTGGAACCAACCTCCCCAGGCACCACTGACCATGTGTTGTGATAATTAATTCTTCGCTAAACATTCATTTAGTATCACATGTATATTTTTAATTTTTTCTAAAGGTGTCAAATGACTTTACATCACTTTCCAAACTGCTTCATAATTTACTTTGATTTTATTTAATTCTGTGCAAACTTGCCAGCAAAAGCCTTGAAGGATTTCATAAGAGTTGAAAAATCTGTATTTGTAGATTTTTATTAGCATTTTTGCAAAATTGCATAAATTAATATTTGCAATTCATCATTACAAGTGAGCCTGTTAAATAACATGAATTCTGATATGGTTCTGTGTTAAGTAAATGTTTTAATTCTCAAATCTACATCTCATACAACTGGGAGAAGAGGTAGAGAGGATCTCAAAGGAGTTGTGAAGAGGAACCATTATCAGATTATATTGCATGAAAAAGAATCTATTTTCAATAAAAAAATATAAAACTCTGCCATAAAAGTCAATTAGCTTATAAAATAACAATATTAACTGTGTCTGTTTTACAAGAGTTTCTCAATAATGCACTTTCTCTCCACAACCCAACCAGAATTAGATATATTGATTTTTAATGTGTATTACCATGTACAATTGGCATATGTGGTGTGACACAAAATGCAATCAGTGAAAAATACTCATAGGCCTACTATTTTAAAAATTCTGGTTCTATGTGCATAATTCTGAATAGATTCTCAGGCCCCTTCTGTGGGGAAACATTGGCCTCTGTATGGCTCTGGTTATGTCCCCAGAACTTTTGGGGACAAACTCCTAGGATAACATCACTTCCAAAATTTAATTTTTTCAGCTAAAATTTTATAATAAAATTTGAGTGTGTTCACAGGCATATTTCCTTTATGCCTGCCAAAAACTGAGCATGCCTAGTGGTATTGCTATGCTTTCTAACAAATGATGCATAATTTTACAGGAATCATGATCAAACATGCATCATTCCACTTTGTTTCTGCAACCAAGGACTTTAAACTGAGCGTGATCATGAGTGTGCATCTTCACTGTACATTTTCAGAAATGTATCTGCCCTCAAATTACTTTTCTATATGAACTTGCAAAGGCCCCCTGATTAAATGCCACTCTTTCATTGTTGAATATCCCCATGGGTCACTTATTACACAAAATAAATATTTTTGTACTGTTTTCACTCTGCAAATACCAAATGTGAATTCACAGACCAAAAAGCAATTCTTATCAAATATGTATAGCACACATAACAGATTCAAATACTTTTGGGTATATGTGTATTATTATTATTCTCTTACACCATCAGAGGCTTCCCAGTGTTCAATTCATAGCTAAATATGTCTGTTCATGTTACATCCTGGTAAGCATGAAATTGGAATTTTCTGTGCCAGGGATATTTTTATTTTTCTAAACAGAAAATTCCCCATTATGGCTGCTAAAAACTTTCTGTATTTGAGTGGAACGGATACATTTTTAAAACTTACATTTAAATGTGCTTTCTTTTCCTATCTAGAGAATGTTCTTTGTTTTTGGAAACTTCTAAACAAAAACGTGGTCCCACTTAATAAATGTTTATCCATGGTTTAGCCAATGCACAGTAATTGATATATTTCACCAAATTAAGCAAGGCTACATAGACATTTTTTTATATTATACTGACTGAAACTTGTTAGAATATGATTGAGAATTTTGGGCACTAGTTTTCATGAAAAATTAATAACAATAATAACAATAAAAAATAAAATTTATCTTTGTTAACATTTTGTATCAGGACTCTAATATGAAAATTTGAGGGTTTTTTTCTCCTTTGAGACATTTGAAAGTGTTTGTGAAGCAGGAATGAGTTTGCTCAGTGGGCAATGAGGCTTGTCACCAATCCTGATGACCTGAGTTATATCACAAGGACCCACATGGAAAGAGCAGAGGACCAACACGCAAAAGTGATCTTCTGGTCTCTGTTGCATGGACATACATATACACACAGTAAATAATTTTTAAAATTAAATTAAATTAAAAGGTCATGAAGTCAAGGTATTAACTACCACTAATTATCTAATCCCTGACTTTGCTTTGAGAAAAAAAATGAAACATTTCTAACTGAGGTTTCTTTAAGATTTATTTATTATGTACAGTGTTGTGCCTGCATATATGCCTTCACACCAGAAGAGGGCAACAGATCTCCTTACAGACGGTTATGAGCTAACATGTGGTTGCTGGGATTTGAACTCAGGACCTCTGGAAGAGCAGTCAATGCTCTCAACCTCTGAATCATATCTCAAGCCTTCTCACCTCAGTTTCTTACATGTTATAGATCTATTTGGCTATCTATCTATCCATGTATCTATCTATCTCTCCATCTGTTATACTTTCTGCCTTGCAGGAGTGTGTTCTCTTTAGCTGTGCCGCCTAAACACCACCAAAGGATTAGTTATCACCTTTTTATAGTTTTGATTTCAGCAAATTCAAACTAATGTAACTTTGAATTCTTATTTTATTTGCTACTCTGTCAATAAGACTTATTTTTTCCTCATGTTGATCTCTACATAAAACCAGCCTTTGACTTTGTTGACTTTCTCCCTATTTCTTTATTTTTCCTTAATTTCTACAATATGACATATGTAGATTCCTCTAATATGTGGCTTAATTTGGTGTTAATGATAGACCATATTGAGGTAAGTGATTAGATTGCTAATCATGCATTCCAGTCCTGACATATAGATGTTGACAACTGTACATTGCCCATTGGCTATCATGAGTTGCACATAAAGTACACAAAATCCTACAAATTTATCCAGTTTCCATTTTCTTGGAAACATTGAAATCAAATGTTATTCTTTTATCCGTTGACAGTGGATTATGTGTGGCCATGCTATTTAATTTATACATATTTGCAAATTTTCAAATTTCTTTTTATTCATGACTTCCAATTTAGTCTCTATGCTGGTAATTGTCAACTTGTTACAAATCTATGCATACCTACAAAAGTGGAATCTCAATTGAGAAAATTCCTCCATCAGGTAGGCAATCCTTTAGGAAATCCTGTAGGACATTTTCTTGATTGGTGCTTGATGTTGGAGAGCCCAAAATCACTATGGGTGATGACATACCTGAGCTGGTGGTCCAGAGATGCATAAAAAAGCAGGCTGAGCAAGTCATAGGGAGCAAGTCAATAAGATGCACACCTCCATGACTTCTGCAACAGGTCCTGCCTTCAGGGTTCTATCCTGAGTTCTTGTCCTGACTTTCCTCAGTAATGGACTGTGATTTGGAAGTGTAAGACAAATGAACTCTGGGTTATAATGTGTCATACATCCAGTCCAAACTCATTGCCTCCTGATTCACCAAGATGTCAGGTAAAAAATTTTGCAATCTCTTCCCAGCACACACACTCAGAGTTAGTATTCTTTCTATTGCTGTGGCAAACCCCTCTAACTAAAACCTAACTTAGGAGAGGAAAGGGTTAACCCGTCTTATACAGGTCACCATCTGCCATTGAGGGAAGTTAGGACAGAATCTTGAATCAAAAACCATGTATGCTATGTACTGGTTTGTTTTTCCACTCATGCTTAACCAACTTCCTAATACAGCACACAAAGCCAGATTAGGGAATGGTGAGCCCAAATTGGGATGAGCCCTCCACATCAATCATCACTCAAGACATTCCGCAACAGACAGTCCCACAGATCAAATGTGAGCTGAGCAATCTCTCAAATGAGACATCCTTCCCAAATGATTCTAGACTGTGTCAAATTGACTATTGAGGTTGACTAGGAAAAAATAGAGACTCTTCACATCTACCACACCTTTCCCACCATGATGGACCACACCTTCAAACTATGAACCAAAATAAGGCCTTCCCTTAATTGACTACTGTCAGGTATTGAGTCAAAGTACCAAAAAAGATATTTATATTGGTCTTTAAGTTCCCTCTCTGGTACTAACAGCTAACTATATAAACAACTGTCTAAACTATCAGTTTTAGTAAGAAAGCAAAATAGCTCTGGATTAAAGTCTCTACAGTTAACAAGCACTAAATCCTTCCAGGACAACTGTTGAAATTACTGTTGAGTATCAATTTGACAGGATCTAGATCATCTATAATATAAACCCTTGGGTAAATCTGTGAGAAAGCTTCTAGATTGGTATAACTGAGGTGAGAAATCCCTTCCTGAAAGTGGGTACTACCATTTAATGGCATTTGATTATTTATATCCTTTCCTGCTGGTATCAGAGAAATGAGGGGAAAAACAAAGGGGTAAATGACATGGAAAGGAGGGGTGTATTTCCCCACTTGGGTCCCACAGAACTTAACATCCATCAAAGTCTCCCTGATCAGTGGCTTTGGGGTTATTTTCTCATGAATTTGAAGATTATTATTTGAGGACCCCAGAGGGTGAATTGTTTGATTTTGGTTGGGTAATTGGGTACCCAATGGGTGGGCACTTGAGAAGAAGAAAGAGACACAGCAGAGCTGGACAAGGTCAGAACTTCGGGTGATATTATTATGATCTGAAGGGATTTTGATAAGATTTATGGTATTTCTGAGGTGATTCATAGTAGTAAATGAGAAGGGATTAAAACTCGGGCTGACATCCAATTTCAGGTACAAGAGGATTGAGTAGAACATCATCCCACTATTATTTTAACAAACCACCCACCATGACTGGCATGGTAAAGAGGCTGGCAAGTGACTTTTTTTATGGTGCCACCCTCTGACTTGGTGTGTTGCCCATGCTGACCTTTAATTCATGGCAAAACAAAGACTTAAGAAAACAAAACTAATCTCCTATTTTCAAATAAAAATTGAATGACTTACTGCTAACATCAAGAAAATTCTCCCCATTCTAATATTTTATGTGAGAGTTTGAAAATATTTTTTTCCTCTAGGTTTATTCATATTAAATCTTTGGCTGTAAATTCTTAGCAGTTTTGCTGGTGGATTTGAGGAGCTTCATGTGCTGAACTGTTCAAATTTGAAGGAATGAGTGAATGAATGAATGAATGAATGAATATGAATATGCAGGAAATGGATTTTTGACACATCGCAATCATTTTCAGCCACTTAACAAAGCCAAATTCATACTGAAAAACAAAGAAAGACTTATTTGATTATCTACATTGGGAAGATGGACAAAGAGATTCAATAACCTACCCTCACTCACCACCTTACACCACCCCCACCCCGACCCTAACACTACTACACTGTCATTCCCTTACCACTGCTACCACAACATCCCACAACAACATTACCCTTACCCTCACCCTGGTAACAAACCCATTGTCAGGGACCTGATATGAGGTTAAGGTAGCAGTCCTGGTGAAGCGGTGGCCCAACCCATACCTGATCCCTCAGAGAGTCTATTATCCTGAAATGTGAACTTAAAAGCTCTCAGACTCACTCAGAGAGTAAAGTTTACCTTCTACCTGGTCTAGGTTTCTGGATTTGTCTTCTCTCAGGATGACATCCCTGAGGAGATTTCAGACTTTTGAGGCCCATTATGTGGATATTCCAGAAACTAGAGGGAATGGAATATTCTTAACCCCCACCACCAAGGATGGTTAAAGCATCTCTCTATGGAAACCCATCATGGGAGACTTAACTCTGTACAGAATCTCACATCAAAAAACAATGTTTGAATACCCTTGAATTATTTCCATTTAAATATTTATTACAGTTTTCTCATTATCCTTTTAAAAATAAAACTGGTTATGTTGAGGAAATACTACCTTAACGACTATTTTAAGATTTATTGTATACATTAGATCTCAAAACTGACCTGGCTGTCAGGTCCTCTCATCATCTCTCAGTCCTTACCTGTTACAGGATATGGCCAACTCCCTACCAAAAATTTCTCTAGCTGGGCTACTCTTCCCTATATAATCCAGCCATTTTCATTATGCAGCCCCTTTTTGCCTACCTTTTCCCCTCTTGAGCGCTCGACCTCCTGGCTTTCCCCTCTCTCCTCTTCCTCTCCTTACATGCCCTTGCTCAGGGTCTTGTTGAGTCTGGACTCTCCCAGATGTCTGTGTCATTGCCTATGCTCTCCTCATATCTACAATAAACCTTTTCCTCTACCATACCTAGGAGTAGTCATGTCCTCATTTTTTTTCATTCAATATATGCATATAAAATTTATTTCAGTACCTCAACAGATGATGGAGGTAAACGTGGCTTTGTGGATGGTTTTACATTTATATTTAGGAATATATGTATTTACATATATGCATACAATTACAATTCATTTAAAATGGGGCATGGATTTGAAAGACAGCAAGGAGGGGTATATGGAAGGGTTTAGAGGGAGGAAATTGAAGGGGAAATGGTATAATTGCATTATTAACTCAAAAAATAAAAAGGAGAAATTAAAAGTAATACAATATTGGAGGTGGAGACACAGCTCAGAGGTGAAGAACCCTTGTTCAGTCCCCAGCACCCTGGTGGGC
This sequence comes from Tokudaia muenninki, assembly GCA_036184385.1. NCBI lineage: Eukaryota > Metazoa > Chordata > Mammalia > Rodentia > Muridae > Tokudaia > Tokudaia muenninki. The sequence goes on along the minus strand of BTHS01000022.1, from coordinate 38,790,187 downwards.
AGCACACAGTCACCTGAAAGTCCAGCACCTATGGATCCTACACTCTCTTTCAGACTTCACACACACCTGCAACAAGAAATACATGGCCCACACATAAAAAAAGAAATACAACTTTGAAAAATTAGTCTCACATAACAAAAATTTTTAAACACATATTCTTCCTGGAATCACTGTCACCTTTTTTCTGGTTTTACTGAAGAATGTTCATCAATGCATCAATAACATTTTATTAATGTCATAAAATGAGTAAATACCTTGATCTATAGGAAGTAAAAAAAATGGAAAGATCAAAGCATATGTTTTAGGGGGGATATGCAAGTTCCAATTCAGAGGTCACAGGGGGAACAAAAGATAATTGGTAATAAATGAAACTGAATGAGTGGGTATCTGGCCTGGTAAAATAAAACTGAATTACAACAACCCTTCATTTTTGGCATCAGTCTCACTGCAAGAAATCCACATTGGGAATAAATCAATTCACTAAGTATGAATCTCAATCTCTCTCTCTCTCTCTCTCTCTCTCTCTCTCTCTCTCTCTCTCTCTCTCTCTCTCTCTCTCTCTCTCTCTGCTAAAGGGCACATGATAGGAATATATATTTTGTGCACTTGTCAACATGCACCTAACAAAAATCAAATTATTGCCCTGTGTAATGGTAGCTTCATAGAGATCTTGGCAAAGAAACTGGGATTTTAGAGGGGAAAAAAAGGTGGAATGGGTTAAAGTTTGACCTTCAAGTGTGGATTTCTGCCTCACTCTTATCTTAGCAGAGCAAACACCTGGCAGAACCTTCCAGAAGGAGTGATGGGCACAGCTACATGAAAAGATTCTGTTTGCTTAGAAAGGAATTGTTCCTTTATTGTTCCCTGCCAGCCCAATCTTGGAAGCCTTCACAGCAAATATTTGTACATTTTTATTGCTCCCCACAAAATCATCCTCTGGTAACTGAAGATCCTGTCAACATGCCTGCCAGATGGCAAAGATCACCTGTCATGTGACCTATAAAAGTTGTGAGAAATTATAGGGTGTTTGGAAACTTTCCAAAGCATCAGCCCACTCGTAGTTAAAGAATTCCTTGAGTCTCCGAGGACATGCTGGGTTGCTTCCTGATTGGAGTTTTCCATAGTGGCACACAACTGGAAAATACATTTTGGTAGACTCACCTCATTGGTGTAAATTGATTTCCTAAGAAAAATTAACAGTCACAATAAAATTGGGTACTTTCAAAATTGCCTATGTACAAATAGTATCCCATTGTAGTCTCAAAACAAATGAATATTATAACCTTTATTTCAAAAGATTAATATTAATTTTAGTTATGTTTATATCTATTAAATATTGTATTATACACACATATATATTACGAGCTTTATTTTTACACTTTTATTTTAGTTTTAATTGTGTATATGTGTATATATGCAGTATATATTGTATTAGACATATATATACATTACAATTTTTAGTTTAAAAATTTTATTCATTTTAAGTATGTATATCTGTGGGATGGGGCAAGGTGGGCATGTATGAATATAGTACCATGAGAGGTCATTAGAGGGTGGAGAGTCCCCAGGAGCAGGAGCAATGGGTGTTTGTGGACTTCCTGTGTAGATGCTGGAAGCTGAACTTGATCCCTATTTGTTGGCCTTGCTTGTAGGAAATTACATGCTGCGCTTTGGTAGAGGAAGTACATCAGTGGGGGTGGGCTATTTGAGATTCTAAAACATATTGCACCTTCTGTTTGGTTGGAGTTGGGTGCTCTCAGCTCCTTGTTGGTGCCACCTTGCCGGCCCCTTCCTGTTGTACTTGCCCCTTATGTGTGCTTCTGTCATTGCCATGCCCACCCCTCACCACTATGCTTCCCTGCCCCAACGGACTCATCACCCTTTGGAACGTAAATGCATAAGTCAAAATCTTTCTTACATACATTGCTTTGTTTGGGATATCTTGTCACAGCAACAGAAAACTCTAATAATTAACACTAAGCTCCCACTCCAGCCCCAAGAGGTTTTGTTTTGGTTTGGTTTGGTTTGATTTTTAATATCATTTTTATTTATTTATGTGTATGAGTGTGTGCTTGTGTGAGTTTTCCCCATTTATTTATTTATTTATTCACTTTACATACCCCCTCCTGGTCCCCCCTCTTACAGCCTCTCCCCCATTCCCCTTCCCCTTCTCCTCTGAGAGAGTGGAGGCCCCTCTGGGTATTCCCCCACCCTGGCACATCAAGTCTCTGCAGGGCTAGGTGCATCCTCTCCAACTGAGGCAAGACAAGCAGCTCACTTAGAGGAACAGATTCCATGAAGAGTTGGAAGAAGAATTGAAGGCCCCTAAGGGGATAAGAACTCCACATGAAGACCAACAGAGTCTATTAACCTGGACCCATGAAGGATCTCAGAGTCTGATCCACCAACCAAAGAGCTGGACCTAGCCCTCACACACACACACACACACACACACACAAACATACATATGTAGTAAATATTCAACTCAGTCTTCATGTGAGTCCCCCAACAGGAGCTGTCCCTAAAGCTGTTGCCTATCTGTGGAATCCGAGAGTTGATTTTTTTGTTTTGTTAGTTTTGTATCCAGAGTGTTCTTAAATGGAATAGTTCTCTGTGTTACTTCTATTTCATTCATGCTACCCACAGTCTTGTTTTTGAAATCACATGTATTTTTTCCATTTTCTTCTCTCTAAATTTGAGTTAATTTCTGGTAACATCTTGTTTAAAACACCAAGAAGAATAATGTGTCTGCTTTATTTTATATTTTGTTGTATTTATGCACACAGAAACACATACATGCTTATATACTCAGTTATTGGAACAAATGCTCTCCTTTTTATCTACTCTCACTATGTGACCCTTTATTTGTTTCAAGTAAATGAAACAACAAACTGATAATTAAACTAATAAAACTGTAGCATTTACAGATGACATCATTATTTACATCATTTACTTCTCATGGAAAAGGCGCCCTTTTTCTTACTAATGCTACTTACTTACAGGCAGATACTATTAGCCAAAAATAATCCTGAAGTGAAATTGCCCGCAAACACAATCCCCTGATGACTGGTTATATTCCTGGGAATTAGGAAATAAACCACAAGGTTCTTACAGGGAACAATTGATTCTTCAAAGACTGCCTAAGAAAACACTAACACATTTGCAGAGAAGTTATTGACTTGGACAAAAGTTAAAAAAAATGCCCACAATGCATTTTAATACTAAATCTGCAAAAGAATATGCTAAGGAAAGTCCCATGCATGCACAGACACACACACACACACACACACACAAATAAATGGATAAGCCAAGTCTTGAGGGCCTGGGATATCAGCCACGAACTCAGTAGGTTGGGTAACAAGGAAGCCAAGACTGTGTGTTTAAAGATGAATTTCTTTCAAAATCCACAGGAACACATCATAGGTTGCATAGGTCCTGGCCCTGGGGTAGGAGAGTTCCCAAGAAGGATGTGGAGGCACAGGTTACAATTATCTGAGCATATTAAGCAGCAAACTCAGACACACCTTCCTCTTCTGTCTGCCAAAGGAGGTTTTTTTCAGGACATTTTCTAGAAAGACAGGTACCAACATATATTGACACATGAGGCGCACCAATAACAGTCAAAGGGAAATTTTCACATAAGTCCTTCTGGGTTGACTTACAGGAGGGTGTTTTCCACTGTCCCATATGGAATGCTTCAATTTCTGCCATTTCATGTCAGTAAATATAAATATTGATGAATAGGTGTCCTTCCTTCAAAACACACTTTTATGGGTTTTGACCAAATGTCCAGGCAGCAGAAGGAAGCCAGTGGCATCAAAGTTGGCCAAAAACCCACCATCATACCAGTGCCTCCACATCTTTCTTGGGAACTCTCCTACCACAGGGCCAGGACCTATGCAACCTATGATGTGTTCCTGTGGATTTTGAAAGAAATTCATTTTTAAACACACAGTCTTGGCTAGTGTGATGGTCTTGGACTAGTATGAAAACTCAGTAAAAGTCGCCCATGTCATGCATCTGGTGGTGTTGTTGTTGTCATCATCATCTTTGGTGGTGGTGGTTTGGTTTGGTTTGAGAGTTTTTGTTTATTGTGTTTGAGACAGAGACAGATATAGCTCTGACTAATCTGGAACTCACTATGTAGACCACACTGACCCTGAATTTGGAGAGATCCTGCTTGCCTCTGCCTTCTGAGAGCTGGGATTAAAGGCATGCACCATTGTGCCATGAAAGTTAAATTTTTTAATTACATTTTTTTTTTTTTACAACTAACATCCTTCACCGTTTCAGTCTGGAAGGAAAAAAAAAACCGTGCATGCAGTCAATGTTTTAATTGAACAAGAGCATATGCAAATGACACAGGCATTTCTATCATTTGGATTTAGAAGAAAATCCTGAGATGATGTTGCACTTTTCCCACCTCAGCCGTGAACACTTATTATCCGTGACTGAGTCTGCAAGCAGCTGGCAGGCAAAAGCCTCTCAGAGGTATTATTAGCCTTCATACCAGATCATAAAGAAGGATTTGCCAAAAATCCTAGTTTCCAGAAGGGCTCTGTTGTACCAAAGCAGTCGACCATCGCCACCTTGTGACCATGCCTTACAATGCAGCTACCTCACAGAAATTACAAATGCTATTTATTGATTGGAGCGGGGAGGGGGAAGGCAGGGGTTGGTTGGTTGGTTTGTTGTTGGTTTTTCAAGACAAAATTTCTCTAACAGTCTTGGTTGTCCTGGAACTCCTTCTGTAGACCAGGCTAGCCTCGAACTCACAGAGATCCACCTGCTGCTGGTATCAAAGGCAAGCACCACCACTGCCTGGCCTATGTTATTTTTTGAGTAAGCGAAAATATCTTTAAATGTCTAGATTAGATGTCCAGATTAAATGTGTAGACTAAAATCTCTAAAAATTTTCTAGTTGAAACTTATCCACTTTTCTGTGTAACCCTGACTGTCCTGGGACTCACTCTGTAGACCAGGCTGGCCTCGAACTCAGAAATCTGCCTGCCTCTGCCTCCCAAGTGCTGGAATTAAAGGCGTGTGCCACCACTGTCAGGCTGTTTTTCTTTTTCTTTCTTTTTTTTCTTTTTAAGGTTAATTTATTATTATATGTAACTACACTGTAGCTGACTTCAGACATTCCAGAAGAGGGTGTCAGATCTTATTACAAGATGGTTGTGAGCCACCATGTGGTTGCTGGGATTTGAACTCAGGACCTTCAGAAGAGCAGTCGGTGCTCTTAACTGCTGAGCCATCTCTCCAGCCCAACTTGTCCACTTTTATGTGATGCTAGGGATGAATGAAACTCAGAGCTTTATGCATCCATCCCACTGTCTGGCGGGCACTGTTGTACTATATATTCCTAATGGGGAGCATCCAAAAAACAAAACAAAAAAAAGCCAAACCTTAACTCTTTAATTAATTAATTTTTCAGAACTAAGATTTAGTCAGGAAAGTTGCATTGTACGCATGCCCCTGGTTATTCAGGTGAGCACAGTAGGAATATATTATCAGAGGAAAAACATTGGTTTAAGAGTTGTTGTCTGCACATTTGAAGTTAGACGGATATGAAAGTGTGTCAGGTTTCCTGCTTTAATTTTTTTTAAGATATCTTTTCAAAGGAATATTGAAGTAACTCAAACAGTATTGAAAATTTTCGAAAGTTGTGCATCATCATGTGACTGAGTGATTCCGGGTCCACAGACACATAAAATAAGTCTTTTAAAAATTAATTTTAATATTTAGTAATGTGACATGAAATTAAATTAAACCAATGTTTTTCCTCTGGTAAGAAACTCAGAAAGTAAAAATGATACATTTTATTCATGGTAAAAATTCTAATCTCATTTAATCGATACACATTGCCTTCCTGTATACGTTATTAAGTTGTAGCTATTAATAATAAAATAATATTATTAAACAGCAACTAAATAGTCCTAAAGCCCTGCGTAGTGAGACCTCAGAGCTGGTAATCTCTTGCTAAAAAAATACACCTCCCAGAAAGCCTTGCGGCCAGGCCAAGCACTTCCGGAAGGAAGGACTATGGGGCGGCAATAGGCCCCTTCTGTAAGAAAAGGGAGAGATGTGGTTTCAAAAGAAACTACACCTATTCGTGTGAGTGGCGCTTTGTCACACATGTGTGGAGATAGCTAATATGTCTAAAGAGAAAGACCGGGTGAGGCCCTGACAGGGCGGACCTACTGCCGCCCCTGTAGTACTTCCTTACAGGGCTACCTCGGCGCAAGGGATGCTGGGAAGTGTAGTGATTTGACTGGAAACTACCAGCTATTAAATAACATCGCGTCATTATCCCGACGTGTTCTGTGCCCAAGCCTGCTGATCTCATCTCCATTCCTGCTCCGTTCTGAGCCCTGTTTCACTCTCTTCTCTAAGAAGAGTTTAGGGAAGAGGTCTCCCACAGGGGGTGGAGGTGGGTGGGTGTCAGTCTCCCTCTTCTGGCCGCCATCGGTACTGCAAGGAGGGGCCACAAATTATATGCAAATTTTATGCCACGAAAAGATGCACAAATAAATAAGGCCAGAGATTCTCCAGAGTCAGGATTTGAGGTTTTGGGGACCAATGAGAGTTGTTGAATTTAATGCAAAATGTACACACTTGGAAACAAGCCTGGGCAAGGCTTCGTTTTCTAAGGAGACCTGAGAAGTTAGCAGAAGTATGTGTCAGTTCCAAATGAAACTGAGGACATAATGCCTAACGTGCCTTTAGCATACCAAAGCACATGATGGCCTCTAGACTCTCTAGAGACCTGTCTTCTCATCCTGCCCCATACCTTAAACCAAACCAGCCCAGGCGCTTTGCTTCCCTTCTCCCAGCATCTGTTACCTATATAACCCAGCCATTTAGGCCATGCTCCCTCTTGATCCTCTCAGTCTCCTTTGTTCCCTCTCTCTTCTTCTCTCACTCTTCACCCCGTCCTCTCATGGTCAGGTTCAGTCTACTGTCCATATTTAGTCCGCTACTTTCTCTCCTTGCTCTGGACTCTTCCTGAAGCCTCTAGCTGTTCTCCTCAATCATACCTGGGAGCGGTCATGTCCTCATTTGTGCATTATCTTCCTAAGGCATCAAACTGTGGCTGACCCCAGAGACCTTTATGCTTTCTCCCTGGAAAAATTCTAATTTCTTGAGTCAGTTTGTTGCAAAATTCCAGACAACTGAAGGGGTGGCTCGAGGGCCAGGGCACAGGTCATTGAAATATACTCAGGGCTACAAGGAGCGTCAGTCAGTGTGAAAGTAGAAAGGAAGCAACATTGTCTACAAACATATAAAAACAAATAAAAAGTTTTTAAAAAGCTAAAACTTTAAATTAAATTAAAGGCAATCATCTGGGCAATGATGATGCACACTTTTAAAACCAGCAGATTGGGGCTGGAGAGATGGTTCAGCGGTCAAGAGCACTGAATGCTCTTTCAGAAGTCCTGAGTTCAATTTCCAGCAACCACATGGTGGGTCACAACCATCTTTAATGGGATGCAATGCCTTCTTCTGGTGTGTCTGAGGACTGCTACCGTGTATGCACATACATAAAATAAATAAATAAGTATTTAAAAAAACAGCAGGTTATACTCAGGAGGCAGAGGCAGGTGAATCTCTGAGTTTGAGGCCAGCCTGGTCTACAGAGAAAGTTCCAGGACAGCCAGAGCTACACAAAGAAACCATCTCAGAAAACCAATAAATTAAATTAAAAAGACAACAACGGTGAGCTGAGTGCTTTCTGAGCCAGTGAGCCCAGGTCCTCTTACCCTCCACATCTCCAGTCCCAAATTAGCCTTTAGTTTCTACTCCCCAGCAACATAAAACAAATCTGGGGCCTTTCGTAAAAGGTGTCAGGAGATAAGAGCAGCCTAAGGCTTCTTTATTGCTTTCCTCTCCACTCCTGGAAAAGAAGGGGTAGCAGAAAAGCCAGTAGTCAGATAAAATACACAATGTCAGATTGAAGTCTGAATTCTGGTTGTATTTATTTTAGACTCTTGGAGGACTCATTGCCCTACAGTATGTTTTAGGGGCTAGAATGGAAATGAATCTCAGTGTCGGTAGCCCACAAAGAAACAGAAGCAAAAGCAGTTTGCTGTGCGCAAAGGATGATGAGAAAATCCTCTGATGTTCTCTCCCTTTCCCCTTCCTTCTACCCTCTTCTTTCTGCTATTTTTTTGACCCAGCTCCTGTGACCCCCACCCCCATGCCCTTGGTCCTCTAGGACTTTCAAGCTTTCTGAACAGTGCTCAAAGAAAACACATTTCCTTGTGGTTTTCCATATACTCTAAGGTGTGGACTATCTGTCCCCAGCCAGCAGGAGGTGCTGTTACTACAGCTGGAAGCAGAGTTCCTAAAAAGTAGCTAAAGGTTAACCTGGGGGGCTGATTAACTGGTAATGTGTGTACGTGTGCAGAGTTGGAATGTTGGGAGTCCAAAGCCTAATTATGATTTCTCTTGGACGATTTTCAGCCCTCTAGACAGACTTTCCTAAGCCACCTGTGTCAGACTTGACATCCTGTGACTAACAGATTAAAAAGACAAGTGTTTTTTCCTGTCAAATTTTATCAAATTGTTCTTTCACAGCAAGAGGCCCTAGTAAAAGCCAGGACTTCCTGCTCTGCTTCATCCGCACGGCTTAATATTGCCACCTATGTATTTTGAAAAGAACCTTGATTGATGACTTATTCCTTTTTTTTTTATTTTTATTTACATTCAAAATCATTTCCCCTTTCCCGTTTCCTCCCTCCCCGAAAGTCCCATAAGCCCCCTTCCCTCCTTCTTTTCCCAATTCACCCCCCCTCTTGCTTCTCTATCCTGGCGTTCCCCTACATCCAGTCTCTCCAGGAACAGGGGACTCTCCTTCCATCTTCTTAGAAATCTATTGATATGCGAATTGTGTCTAGGGTATTCCGAGATTCTGGGTTAATACCCCCTTATCAGTGACTGCATACCATGTGTGTTCTTTTGTGATTGGGTTACCTCACTAAGGATGATATTTTCAAGTTCTGACCATTTGCCTAGGAATTTAGTGAATTCATTGTTTTTAATTGCAGAGTAGTATTCCATTGTGTAAATATACCACATCTTCTGAATCCATTCCTCCATTGAGAGACATCTGGGTTCTTTCCAGCTTCTGGCTATTATAAATAAGGTTGCTATGAACATAGGGGAACATGTGTCCTTATTGCATGCAGGTAAAGCCTCTGGGTATACGCCCAGGAGTGGTATAGCCGGATCCTCCGGGAGTGTCACATCCAGTTTTCTGAGGAACCGCCAGACTGCTTTCCAGAGTGGTTTTACCAGCTTGCAATCCCACCAGCAGTGGAGGAGTGTTCCTCTTTCTCCACATCCTCACCAACAACTGCTATCTCCTGAGTTTTTGATCTTAGCCATTCTGACTGGTGTGAGATGGAATCTCAGGGTTGTTTTGATTTGCATTTCCCTAATGACTAAGGATGATGAACATCTCTTTAGGTGCTTCTCGGCCATTAGATATTCTTCAGGTGAGAACTCTTTGTTTAGCTCTGTACCCCATTTTTTAATAAGGTTACTTGCCTCTCTGGTGTTTTACTTCTTGAGTTCTTTGTATATATTGGATATTGGCCCTCTGTCGGATGTAGGGTTGGTAAAGTTCATTTCCCAGTTAGTTGGTTGCCGCTTTATCTTTTTGACAGTGTCTTTTGCCTTGCAAAAACTTTGTAATTTTATGAGGTCCCATTTGTCAATTCTTGATCTTAGAGCATAAGCTATTGGAGTTCTATTCAGGAAATTCTCCCCTGTGTCCATATGTTCAAGGTTCTTCCTTAGTTTCCTTTCTATTAGTTTCAGTGTGTCTGGTTTTATGTGGAAGTCCTTGATCCACTTGGAATTGAGCTTAGTGCAAGGAGATAAGAATGGGTCAATTTGCATTCTTCTGCATGTTGACCTCCAGTTGAGCCAGCAATATTTGTTGAAAAGGCTATCTTTTTTCCACTGGATGGTTTTAACTCCTTTGTCAAAGATCAAGTGACCATAGGAGTGTGGATTAATTTCTGGGTCTTCAATTCTGTTCCATTGATCTACATGCCTGTCACTGTACCAATACCATGCAGTTTTTAACACTATTGCTCTGTAGTACAGCTTGAGGTCCCGGATACTGATTCCCCCAGAGGTTCTTTTACTCTTGAGAATAGTTTTAGCTATCCTGGGTTTTCTGTTATTCCAGATGAATCTTTGAATTGCTCATTCTAACTCTATGAAGAATTGAGTTGGGATTTTGATGGGGATTGCATTGAATCTGTAAATTGCTTTTGGCAAGATGGTCATTTTTACTATATTAATCCTGCCAATCCATGAGCATTGCAGATTTTTTCATCTTCTGAGGTCTTCTTCAATTTCTTTCTTCAGAGACTTGAAGTTCTTGTCATACAGATCTTTCACTTGTTTGGTTAGAGTCACACCAAGATAGTTTATATGATTTGTGGCTATCGTGAAGGGTATCATTTCTCTTACTTCTTTCTCGGCCTGCTTATCTTTTGAGTATAGGAAGGCTACTGACTTGCTTGAGTTGATTTTATATCTGGCCACTTTGCTGAAGTTGTTTATCAGCTGTAGGAGTTCTCTGGTGAAGTTCTTTGGGTCGCTTAAGTATACTATCGTCTGCAAATAGTGATAGTTTAACTTCTTCCTTTCCAACTCACATCCCTTTGACTTCCTTTTGTTGTCTAATTGCTCTAGCTAGAACTTCAAGTACTATATTGAATAAATATGGAGAGACAGAGTAGCCTTGTCTAGTCCCTGATTTTAGTAGGATTGCTTCAAGTTTCTCTCCATTTAGATTGATGTTGGCTACCGGTTTGCTGTAAATTGCTTTTACTATGTTTACTTATGGGCCTCGAATTCCTGATCTTTCCAAGACCTTTAGCATGAAAGGATGCTGAATTTTATCAAATGCTTTCTCAGCATCTAATGAAATGACCATGTGGTTTTTTACTTTGAGATTGTTTATATAGTGGATTACATTGATGGATTTCCTTATATTGAATCATCCCTGCATCCATGGGATGAAGCCTACTTGATCGTGGTGAATGATCGTTTTGATGTGTTCTTGGATTCGGGTGGCAAGAATTTTATTGAGTATTTTTGCATCGATATTCATGAGAGATTGGCCTGAGATTCCCTTTCTTTGTCGGATCTTTGTGTGTTTTTGCTATTAGCGTAATTGTGGCTTCTAACCATTGATTCATGATCTTCTGTAATTCTTTATTAGATTTATTTGTGTCCTTCTTGAAATCCTCTAATAGTATCATGAGAAGTGATTTTAAATCCAGATCTTGTCTTTCGGGTGTGGTGGGGTATCCAGGACTTGCTGCTGTTGGAGAGTTGGGTTCAGATGTTGCCATATTACTTTGATTTCTGTTAGTAACATTCCTACGTTTGCCTTTTGCCATCTGGTTACCTCTGGTGTTAGTTGGTCCCGCTGTCACTAGCTGTTGGTTGGACCTCCTGTGAGCCTGCAAAGCTATTTCTGGCCCCCTTGGGTTACCGGGATTCTCCTGGCACCGATTTCTGGGGCCTGCCCTGCTTCTGAGTGACTTTGGAGCCCTGATGTGCCTTGCCCCCAAGTGATGTTATATTGGGGAATCCCTGCACATCCAAAGGCTCAGCGTAGTGGATTCCCTGAGCAGAGGTCGCCAAAGGGAGGCTGGTAGGCTCCCGCCCTGTGCAGGGGTGTGTGATCTCTCCCAAAGGGGAGGAAGGGGGGGTCCCTCTGCAGGGCAGAAGTCTCACAGCAGAGCTGGTGCGTTGGTTACTGCAGACCTTCCCAGCTCTTGGGAGCAGGTTACACACAAGCTGCCTGAGACCCAAGCGATATTATGCCTGTCTGTCTCTGAGCCTGGTGGTCCCAACTGCCCCGATGTTGGAGCAAAGATGGTGGAGTACACTTTGCACTCTCTCTGCGGCTCAGGTCACCCTGCAGGGGGGATGGACCACAGCAGAGCTGTCTCTCAGAGGAATGTAGCGCTGTCCCGCTCTTGGGCGCAGATGGAAGCCCCAACAGGCCGTGTTCCAAGCGATGTTATATTGGGGGGAACCTGGGTATCTGTCTCCTCAGTGCAGTCGATCCAGGATCAGAGATAACCAAAGGGAAGCTAGTAGGCTCCCACCCAGTGCGGGGGTCCCTCTGCAAAGCAGAAGTCCCACAGCAGAGCTGGCGCGTAGTGTACTACAGACCTGCCCAGCTCTTGGGAGCAGGGTACACACAAGCTGCCCGAGACCCAAGCGATATTATGCCTGTCTGTCTCTGAGCCTGGCGGTCCCAACTGCCTGATGACTTATTCCTATATAAAAAAATTCATGAAACTGTGTCCATGTCCCACTGTGGGATTTGAAGTGCAGTTTACCATGCCTCACCCCAACATATGCATAGAACCCTTAAATTGTGATGTAAAACAAACTCTTCTTTCCTTTAAATTGCTTGACTCGGTATTTTGTCAAAGCAGTGTGTAGGGTAAGTAATACCCTTGGACAGCTTAAATCAGTAGAAATACACTCTCTGTGGCTGGACAAGAGCATGCTTTCAGCAGGGTTCATTGGCATGCATCTTTCATCCTACCCAGCACTTAGGAAGCAGAGGCAAGGGGATCTCTGAGCTCCTGGTCTGCCTAACAGATTTCAGTACCTGTAACACTCACTCAATTCCAGTGACAGGAGAGAATTTGGTTACCAGGAACTTGGAGATTGGGGGTGGGGGGTATTGGAAAGGTTGGGGAGGGGCGTTGGTCAGCTGGCTGCCATGTGAGTTCCAGGTTTAGGTGGACAGTGATAGAGGGGAGTACTCCATGCCCTCATCTACCTTTTCATATGTGCTCATGAGTGCTTATCTAAATGAGTCATCTTATTTCTGTTTGCTTCCCATTTCCCAATTTCCTTCTATCAAGAGAGCATTGGAATTAAAGGCAAAGGACAAATCCATTAGTATTTTTTTTTTGTGTGTGTAAATTCTTCTGCCCATGGAAATTCTATGCATTCGTTCACTAAAAACAAAACTTGTGATTTACAAACATTTGAAAGCTGCCCATAAAATTTCATGTGAAAATCTCAGCTGCTCTTCCTTAGAAAAATAATTTTTTACATAGAGGAGTTCCAGTTATACATTCAATTTTGCATTGTAACTGCATTTTAAAGCATGGACCCACTGCAGCTCAAAGCAGCTGCAAATCTCCAACTGCCCTGCCTCCACTTCCCAGGCACTGTTTACAGGCATGGAGCTCCAGGATTATATATAGAAACACACACACACACACACACACACAGAGAGAGAGAGAGAGAGAGAGAGAGAGAGAGAGAGAGAGAGAGAGAGAGAGAGAGAGAGACATACACACAGACATACATACACACATAAAATATACTTTGCTGAAAGAAAAACAAGAACAAAAGGGTGACTATTCAGCTTTCTTGGGCCCAAGTTCCAAAGCTATACACATCTGTGACAAGAATTTCACATATAAACATGTGAAGGAAATTACATAGGTTCATCTTTGACAAGAATTTCATACACACACTTGTGACAAGGGTTTCACACAGAAACTTTTGACAGGAATTTCACACGTACACACATGCACACCTGTAAGAGGAATTTCACACATATACTTGTAACAAAGATTACTCACATACACACATATACACACCAGTGACAGGGATTTTTTTCCACACACACACACACCTGTGACAAAAATTTCACACAAATACATGGTGAAATGACATGGATTTCACCTCCACACATATACACACCACTGACAAGAATACATAGCAACAAACCTAACTAAACCTCTCTCTCTCTCTCTCTCTCTCTCTCTCTCTCTCTCTCTCTCTCTCTCTCTCTCTCTCTCTCTTTCTCTCCCTCCCTCCCTTTCCCTCTCTCTCACACATACACACACAAACACACACCCACACCTGTGACAAAAATTTCACGCATGCATACATACCCATGTGAAAGGAATTTCACACACAAACCTATGAAAGTAATTACACACATACATACACTTTTGACAAGGATTTCACTCACACATCTGTGACAAGAATTTCACACACAATTATGACATGAATTTCATACACATACACATATGACAAGAATTTCACACACACACACACACACACACACACACACATTCCTGTAACAAGAATTCAGCACACAAAACTACTGTGGTAGGGATTTCACACATAAACCTGTGACAGGAATTTCACATACAAACCTATGACAGGAATTTCACACACACACATACACACAGACATCTGTGAAATGAGTTTTAAACACACATGTGATCAGAATTTCACTCACACACAGACACACACCTGTGACAGAAACTTCACACACACAAACACAAATACAGGAGTTTCACACATACAACTGTGACATAAATTTTAGACACACACATATCTGTGAATTGAACTTTACACAGGCACTTGTGATAGGAATTTTACACACACACACACCTGTGACAAGAATTTTGCAAACAAAACTGTGACAGAAATTTCATATACACACAAAACTGTGACATGGTTTTAACACATACACACACATACACACATACCTGTGACAGAAATTTCACACACACCTATAACAAGGATTTCTCTCTCACACATACAGACATACACTTGTGACAAGAATTTTCCACACCTCTGACAGGGATTTCACACACACATGTGACATGAATTTCATACACACACACACATACACACACACACACACACACATACCCCTGATACAGAAGTTTTACACATACACACGACATGAATTCTACATGCACACACATCTGTGAAATGAATTTCACACATACACATGTGACAGAAATATCACACACACACACATACCTATGACAAGAGTTTCACACAGAACACTGCAATAGGATATTTCACACCCATACAAAACTGTGACAGGGATTATATACACACATGCACAACTGTGACAAAAATTGCACACACAAAACTGCAACAGGAATTTCACACACACACACAAAGCTGTGACAGGGATTTCCCCCCCCACACACACATATACACATACACACCTGTGACTTTAATTTCACACACAGAGATGTGACAATAATTTCACACACACAGATGTGACAATAATTTCACACACACATTCCTGTGACAGAAATTTCTCACACACCAGTAACAAAGATTTCTCTTTCTTACACACATACACACACACCTACACACACCTACACACAAACACACACACATCATTCATGTATATATATCCATACACTTGAGACAAGAATTTTACACACATGTGTCCTGGGGATTTCACACACACGTAAATACACACAGATACACCTGTGACAGGAATTTCATACACAAGCATGTGAGCCAGTTGCGCAGTTCTGGCTCAGAACTCCTCTCCATGTTAAGTGATTCAATCTTGCTTCTCTTGGCTTCTCTTGAATTTCTCTACTTTGCCTCATACTGTCTTTGGCAATATATTCTATACAGAAGTATATGGCTCCTCCTCATTCTGTCTTCACCTGTGTCTTGCTTGGTTTCTCTAAAATCTGTCTCTGTACAACTGTCCCAGTAAAATTGCTCTCTCTCTCTCTCTCTCTCTCTCTCTCTCTCTCTCTCTCTCTCTCTCTCTCTCTCTCTCTCTCTCTCCCTCTCTCTTCTGTTCTCTTAAGTAGCTTCCCTTTCCTCTCTCTTCTCACAGGATAAGGTGCTTCCTCCTTCAAACTCACTTTACCTTCATTGTTTGGGATTAAAGGTGTATGCCAAGGGCATGTTTATATTCCAGCCATGGGGGTTAATGATGTATGCTAAGGGTGAGCCACACAACTAGAAACAGGCTTTTCCAGTAAACAACCCAATCTTGGGTTTCACAGTGTGATCAAATATTCTGCAACAGTGAATGAATGGAAAGATGGGTGGATGGATTGGTGGATTGTGAGTAGAGAGACGAATAGGTGAATGGGTGGATGGATGGATTGGTGGTTGGATTGGTGGGTGGATGGATGGACGGGTCATGTATTGTAGATGTGTGGATATATGAGAGGATGGATGGATAGAGGAATGTATGGGTGGATGGGTGGATGAATGGATAGGTGGATATACTGGTGAATGTGTGGATTAGTGGATAGATGGATAGATGGTTATGTGGATATATGGATAAACTGATGAATGAATGGATGGATGTGTAGATGGATGGATAGGTGAATGGATTGGTGGATGGGTGGATGTGTCAGTAAATTGATGGATAAATGTATAGGATGATAAATGAAGGGTAAATGGATGTGTGGGTTGTGGAGAAGTAGATTGCATGGGTATATGTGTGTGTGTGTGTGTGTGTGTGTGTGTGTGTGTGTGTGTGTGTGTTTGGATGGATGGGTGGGTGGATGAATTGGTGGATTGTGAATATGTAAGTGAATTGATGACTAGATGGGAATATGGATGTTTGGATAAATGAATGGATGGGTGTATGGATGAATAGATGGATAAGTATATGTATGGGTGTATATATGTGTGGGTGGGTGGATGGATGGATGGGTGAGTGGATAGTTGAGTGGATAGATGGATGGTTGGATGGATAGATGGACGAGTTGGTAGATGTGTGAATGTGACTGATGAATAGATGGATAGTGAATGGATCGATAGGTGGATAGATTGATGGATGGATATTTGACTGGGTGGGTGTATATATGTGTGGGTGGTTGGATAGATGGATGGATGGATGGGTATGCTAATGGAGAATACATTCGTCAATGTTGCTTGGTAACAACCCTATCATAAGCTTCCATGCAACAATGTACTCCTTTGTTTCCAAGGTCGTGCCTTATCTGTGATGCTCACAATGAACTCACAGTGAGGTCTTAACTTGCCATTGCTGACTGAGCACCAAGTATCTTAAATCACTGACACCATATTCCTTGTGCCTTGGCCCTGAAACATCCTGGTATGGATGTAAGTGGCATCAGCTCACCTGCAATCAGGACTATATGAGAGGGAACTGAGAATGTGCATTTGCGAAGCAGAGAGATAGTCTCTACACCGCCCACATGAAGAAGAAAGTGGAGAAAGGGAAGGGAGAAAGGAAGCAGAAAGAGGGATGAACTGGACAAAGGGAGGAGAAAGGAGGGGTAGGGGTTGGGAGAGGGGAGGGAGACCACCTCCAGAGGCGGTTCAACTACAGAAGCACAGCACAGAAGTCTCAGCTTCAAAAACAGAATTGTTTGCAAACTCATTTCTCTTTCTCATTTCTCCTAAAGAAGGAAGGCGCTGGAATCACTCCCATGGTTTAATGCTAACCAGGAACACTGGTGTAGATGCTGCTGAAAGTGAGGACCTGCTACAACTTCTGATAAACTACAAGGTCACAATCAAGTACCCTAAGCTTGGCCTGGGCCACAAGGTACTTCTAGAAGTGTGAGTCTTCTAAAAGATTCTACTTCATACAAGGCCATGACCTTTCAATTCACCTTCAATTTCAACAGTTGGTTTTATGTATGTATTACTTTCAATTCTTTATCCATTTACTTTATTTTTTGTTGTTTGTTTCTGGTTTTTCCAGACTGGGTTTCTCTTTGTGTAGCTCTGACTGTCTTGGAACACACTCTGTAGACCAGGCTGGCCTACCACTCAGAGATCTGCCTCCCAAGTGCTGGAATTACAGGATTAAAGGCATGCACCACCACTACCTGGTTACTTAAATAGTTTTTAAGCTTTTTAAAAACGTGTATAGTTTTTTTTTCCCATAATCACTGTGGGAGTTCCATGGGGTTCAGATTTTGGATAATACATTACAAAATCTACCACAGGAGAATAATTCCTTGGAGGAGGCAGATGTTTTCTAAAGAAAAATATTTATTTCTGTCACCCACTGTCCAGTCAGACTCATTTAAAGAGGAACTAATTGACAAGAAATCTGTGCAGGTGTCTGTCCAGGAGCTGCTCCAGAAGAGGGTCACTTGGAAGATTCTGTGAAAGGCTGAGTCAACAACAGGAAGTTGGTCTGTGTGGTTTGAGATAGCATCTGGCCTACCTAGACAAACATTTCCTCAAAAAAGATAAATACTATGAGAGTTAGTTAGATTGGTTGGGAAATCTGATCCCCAAATTCACCTTTTATGATTTATTCTGTAAGATTAAACATTTTTTAATAAGGAAACAATAAAAATTTGTGGAGAATGAGAAATATCCCAGCACTAAACAAACACATTTCCTGGTTTTAACATTCACAATTTTGGGGCCAACTAGGTGGATTAGGAGGTAAGAGTGTTTATGACCAAGCCTGAGAACCAGAGTTCAATCCTGTTGTCTCATCCAGAAAATGATTCTTATTTTTACTTTTATTTATTGTTATGGTATGACTGTTTCATGACATCAGCTCTGTCTGTCCAGGTTTCCATGGGTTCTGAGAATTGAATTCATGTTTCCAGGCTTGAGTAGAGTCTTAGGGTGCCTAATATTGAAACTTTATCTTTTTTTTTTTTCACTGAAAATGTGAATTTAGCTTGTGACTTTGTCCTCACACTTCCCAAGTATGTTGAGATTGGATGTGTGTGCGTGCGTGCGTGTGTGTGTGTGTGTGTGTGTGTGTGTGTGTGTGTGTACTTTTTTTTTGCTGTGTCTTCAAGAATCTAAATAATTTTGGCATTTTCTGCCACCCACAGTTAGGATCATACCAGGGTGAGGAATTTCTCCTCTCCCAATCGAAGCACACATTTCAGCAATTTTTTCAAAACTGTTTACAGTTATTGGACTGAGGTTCAGCAAACTTCACTCCCATTCCCCTCATTTGAACAGAAGCAATGTGCATTTTTCCTTATTTATTTATTTAGTTTGTTTGTTTATATTCTGGGTTTTCAAGACAGGGTTTCTCTGTGTAGCACTGGCTATTCTCGAACTTTTAGACCAGGCTGGTCTCGAACTCACAGAGATCCACATGTCTCTGCTTCCTGGGTGTTATTTTATTTAGATTCTGCATTATTGTAAACACCTCCTAGGTAGGGAACTCAAAATTCATTTACAATTTCCTAACAATACATACCTACACCCTCAATAGAATTTCATGGAATGTTCTTTGGGGATTTGGATGTTTTGCTTTGTTTTGTTTTTCTGTCTTGAAACAAGGTCTCACTATGCAGCCCTGGCTGGATTAGAATTTACAGAAATCTCTCTGCCTCAGTTTTCTAAGCACTGGCCTCATGGGTGTGCAATATGAACCTTTTAGCAAGTTTTTAAGTGAGAGTCTGAAAAGTTTCCCAAGTTTTCTTAGTTTATAGTCCTTGACCCTGGCCTGCAGCCACCAAGTAGTGGCCTGAAAGAAAAGAAAAGGGAATTTGCAGCTATTTTACAAGAAACCAAGGTGCTATCTGCAGAAATGGAGACTGCAGGAGAGGAGAGAGAGTTACCACACAGAAGGTTGCTGCCCAAGGGAAACTTACTCTGCTGTGCTCCGTGCTGTGACCCTGAACATCTGGAGCTTCACAGAAGATCTGAGACTAGGGAATATGTGCAAGTGTCTTCAAGGATTGTCCCAGGTGAATTCACAGCAAAATAGAGATAATGCACAGATCTAAAAGGAAACAACAGGCACCTATCCAGTCATGAAATAGTTGATATGTAGACTTGTATAAGCAGGAAGCTCTTAGACACTAAACACACGAATGAATGAATGAATGAATGAATGAATGAATATAATGAAAGTATTTATGGAGCTAGAGAGATAGCTTGGCAATTATGAGTACCACCTGCCTTTGCAGATGATCTGAATTCAGTCCCCCCAGGACCCACAAGGAGGCTCATAAATTCCACAACTCCAGCCTCCAGATCTCCACGGTCAATGACTTCTGACTGTTGTAGAAAACAGATCCAACTTTCAGTGTCATAAACTCTGAAACTTTAACCCCCTGGCTGTTTTTGTTTCCACTGGCACCTATGACTGAGACTCTACTACAACACCACCACCATGCCTCCCCCCTCCCCCCCAAACACACACAGGTAACTTGACACCTCACTGAAAGCAAGTTCAAACTGTTCACCAGAGCTCTTGAGCCCCACCCACCTCCTTGTCAGTCACATAACTGACTGCAAGGAAACCCAAATGCTTTGTTGACAAGATGCATCTATGAACACTACACCAAACCCACAAACCCTTCTAAAGCATAAAGTTTCAAGTTTACAGAAGACTCGTCTCTCACATTTTGGAGGCTATTTGGGGCTGGGCTATACTCACTAGGTAGTGCTTACAGCTTAGTGGTAAAGTGCTTATAGCTACCAGGATAAGGTGTTCATAGCTCCGTGGATAGGGTGCTTGAGGATTAGTAAGTAGTGTGCTTGTAGCTCAGTGTCTTAGTCAGGGCTTCTATTGCTGCAGTGAAACATCATGACCAAGAAGCAAGTTTGGGAGGAAAGGGCTTATTCCTCTTACACTTCCACATTGCTGCTTATCATCAAAGGAAGTCACTAGTGGAACTCACACAGGGCATGAGCCTAGAGGCAGGAGCTGAAGCAGAGGCCAAAGGAAGATGCTGTGCACTGAATTCCTTCCCCTGGTTTGCTCAGAGTGCTACCCATGGCTACCTGGGTCCTCCCGTCTTGATCCCTAATTGAGAAAATACCTTACAGCTGGATGTCATGGAGGCATTTCCTCAACTGAAGCTCCTTTCTCTGTGATAACTCCAGTCTGTGTCAAGTTGACACATAAACCAGCCAGTATGTTCAGTTTGTAGGCTACGTACCTAGCATGCAGTGAGTCATCACTTCAGTTCTCTTAGCTTTGTGGGTCCAAGGACTGAACTCAGACCATCAGGCATGACTCGAGTGCCTTTACAGACCCAGCCATCAAACCTGATGTTTTGTTTATTTGTTTTTAATATTTTCAGGTAGCACCCAGGTGGGTGTACTAGCATACATCTGAAATCTTAAGAATCTTCAGTCTCACATAAGAAGCTGAGGCTGAAGAATTCCTGCATTTGACATCAGCCTCATTGATGTAGCTTGTGTTTTGATTTCTTTCCTGTTGCTATGACAAACTCCCTGACCCACAGCAAAGAACATGACTTTTATTTAAAAACAAGAACCCTCTGAAGCTCACTTGCAACTTCACTGCCAAATATAGGAACTGAACAAAGGTCAGAAAGCAGCAGCATTTTCCCAAAAATCACTGATAGGGAAGAGAAACCCAGCCACCCACGAGGAGAAAAGAGGCCATCCATGAGTCATTCAGGAGCTAGAAGGGACTAAAAGGATCCTCCCTGGGGCCTGATGAGGAAGCCTCATACACCATGTGCCACCTAAGAGTGCCTCCACCATCTTGTATCACACCCACTCTGTGCCATTTTGAATCCCACCCTTAGATTCAACCCAACATGCACTGTCTTGGGTCTGATCCACCCTGGGTCATCTTGGATCTCATTCACCCTGGATCTAACATTCTACCAAACAAGCTCCCATTGCTCTATCCTCTGAGCTAGAAGAGTTCTACCCAATGAGTCACAAGTACTCAACTACAAGCACTCTACCCATTGAGCCCTGCCCCTAGCCCCATATCCAACCTTAGACTTTATTTTTCTGTATTTCTATCATACTCCTGGTAGGACCAGATTCCTTGCCACCATGAATCCTTTGAGATCTACATAGCACATGTGCTGAGTCTGAGGTAGTTTCACTTCAGTTATCAGTGACAGTTGGCTTTTAACAAACCAGCTCTGCCTGTCAAAGTTTGAGGTGCCAATAAATAATGCACAGGGTCACAACCTTTGTTCAGGCCAAAGCACAAGCTGCTTTCAGGTGTATGTGCAAGTGCTGTGACCCCAGGTGACTCCCAGCTCCACCAGTGTTCAACTCCTGAGACCCTGAAGCCATCAAGCAGATGATGTCAGCAGAGCACAAAGAAGCACCTTAAGAGCACCCAATTCAAGAGGCCTGGGTCCACAAGATCGTGAGGACTAAGTGATGGCTATGTGGGAACAAAACAAGACTGCAAAGAGCAAAGCATGAAAAAAGGAGACCCACTATGTGGCAAGGGGAGGGAAATCACAGTCACAGTGGGGCAGCCCTAGATACTGAGTCTGCAGCCCTTACTGGTTGCTAGGCCTGACATCACCCTGGGTTTCTGGAGGATAACACCTATTAGGGTCTTGGTGGACCCCAGGGTGAGTGGTAAGGTGCACATGCAGAAGGAGGTGGGTAGAGTAGCACACTGGAACAATTCCGGCCATCCCCTTGCCTTAGGCAGATGTGTATGTGCTTCTCATGGGTGCTAGAGATTCGAACTCAGATCCTAATTGCTAGACCATCCAGTCTCATAGAGTATCTGGCTTATCAGAAGGTCGATATTTGCTGAATTGAATAAATGCTTTTTGTTGTGAGATATTCACCAAAGACCACATGGACATGGGTTTGAGGCAATAGAAAGTCTTTTTAACCAGTCAGAGACTACATTGTGTGCTTGGGTTCCCAGTGTACCCCAAGCCTTTCTCGGGGTGAGGTTTTAAAACAGAAACTATGTTCTGGGTTGACATATTTTAACAAGAACAGTTAGCCAGAAGTGGAACTACAGAAGCCAAAATGCAAGCTTAGTA
The DNA here is from genome assembly GCA_036184385.1 of Tokudaia muenninki. NCBI lineage: Eukaryota > Metazoa > Chordata > Mammalia > Rodentia > Muridae > Tokudaia > Tokudaia muenninki. The sequence continues at coordinate 38,767,634 of BTHS01000022.1, read as the reverse complement.
CATTTAGAAACTTTCCCAGAACTAAGGGCTTTGATGGACTAGGTCTTAGTTTTGGTAGGTGGCGCTGTCTTCATTTTGAGTGTTATAACCATTATGGAGTCAGCTGTACTAAAGTCTGGAGGTCTACTAAGGTCTGGAATCAGGCTTCAATTTTGTCAGTGTAACCAAACCCAAAATAATAGCAGGCTCTGTGCATTCTGACTAGTGGAGTATCAGGTCCTAGCATGTACTAAGTGTTTATTGAATGAGAGAATGTTCTCAATGTGAAACAATAAAAAGAAAAAAAGAAAAAAGAAAAAAAAGGAAGGAAGGAAGGAAGGAAGGAAGGAAGGAAGGAAGGAAGGAAGGAAGGAAGGGAGGGAGGGAGGGAGAAAGAAAGAAATGAACCAACAGACTTCCTTGTTTCCAAGGTCAGTGTGCTTGCCACCCACAGGTTATCATCAGGGCACCTGGTTCCAAATGGATGGGGTCCATTTCATCCCTGAGTCAGGATCCAGTGCCTCAAAGCTAAGAGCAGGGCAGTACGGTGCGCATGCTCCGAGCAGCCCCGGGACTGCATTCTTTGCATTCCAGGCTCAGGGAAACACCGCCCTCACCTTGCAGGTGGTGGCTGCGGTCTGTAAAGCACCCAGTTCTCAGCACTCCCTGCGAGCCCAGGCCTGTTTGATGCCGCATAACAAGTACAAGTCCCTGGAAACCCTGTCTACTCAGGAGTCCCTGGGCTCGGGATCAGCAGGTGCCGCAGGGCCATTGAGACCCCAGACTTTCAGGAGGCCGGCACTCGAGGACTGCAGAACGCCAGGAGTTCAATCCCCTGAGATTGAGATTGAGATTGAGGAGAAACAGTGCACGACCTGGACTCCTCCTTCTGGTGCCTCTACCTACAGCTCAGGCTCTGCGGGTATTTTCCATCACCAGCAGCCGGAAGTTCCCGCACCTTTTCCTTACTGCTTCCTGCCAAGGGGGAGGAACAGGTGTGTGTGTGGGGTGTGTGTGTGTGTGTGTGTGTGTGTGTGTGTGTCAAGCTGCAGGTACATCCCGGAGGAACAGGCGCAGGTGTGTGAGTGTGTGTGTGTGTTAAGCTGCAGGTACATCCCATGGGCACCGCGGGTAACAATAGGCAGGGTGGGGCCAACGTCCGGGCTCCTCCCCGGTTTGTTACGCAAGAAGGCGGAGCGTGGCGAAGGCTCCTCCCCCTTCACGTCATCCAGACACCCCACTCCCCCGCTGGCACAAGCCGGTCCCCGCCCAGCCGGCTTCCGCCGGGAATGAAGAGCGTTGCGGTTGGCACCGGTCCCGCGGACCCCACGCGCGTCCGTGGAGCCCTCGGGCGGCTTCCGAGAGCCCCTCCCACCGCTCTGAGCCCGGCTGAGTTCGCTTTTATTGTCTTCTAGGCCGCGAGCTCCCGAACGCGCGTGCGAACCAACTGCTGATGCCCAGGCTGCCGTTGTGGCGCTGTCACACCGTGCGTTTACTGCCCCATGGAGCCACCCGCTGGTGCCGCGGCGACCATAAAAGATCCTGCGGCCAGAGACCATGACCCCGCGGACACCAAGGTCTCGGCGCCCGCCGCGGATCTCCAACCCAGGACATCGTCACAGAAAGTGGGGCACTCGTTAAAAGATTGGGACACCATAGCCACCGTGGGTGAGTGAGAACTTGTGCTTGGGGACGCGGCTTGGGAGCGACCCTCAGATTTCTATCTCCCGCACGCTCAGTACTGGGCCTCCGGAAACGGGGCAGCCCCACAAACGGAGCAGCCCCACGTCACAGAGCTTTCAGGAGGGTGACTTCACCTTGGGGACTCGGTGGCTCCCTACTGGGGTGCCAGTCACCCTTGGGACACCACGCCCGGCCTCCCTGACGCTTGCGCACCTGCTCATGTCCAAGATTTCTCAGGATCTTATCCAGCCTTCCTAATGCAGACCCCTTGCGGGACTCGAGGGGACGCGTGATCCCCAAGGGACCCTTCGGAGACGTTTTCCCAACTTTTGTCCACCTGGGTCTCGTTTTTTCTTTAGTGACTCCAAACATGGTACCCCCGTGACCCCGCAGGTTGCTAGGGAAGCCGGTGGATTCCCAAACGGTCTGGGGTGCTGTGAGGGGGCTAGGATCGCGCAAATCATGGGCAGCAGCTTCCCAAGTCTAAAGCCCAGGAGTCCAGGGCTTCGCGGCAACCTCGGTCTCTAAGATAGCTGTGCCTGGTGTGTTGATTATTAGGAAAGTGTTCCGGGAGGATGGAGGAAGGACAGAGGGAGGGATTGGTGCCCTCCGATCAGCTAGAGGCTAGAGGTTCTAGAGGCTTCTCCTTTCACCCTGGTGTTGGAAGTGAGGAAGTCAAGTCAGGGTTCAGGGCTAGGCTGAGGGACGATTAACACTTTCTCAGCTGAGCCGGTGAGATGTATCCGTGGATAAAAGGGCTTGCAAGCCGAGTTTGATCCTGGTTCCCTCTTGGAGGCTGGCTGACACTCGCTGCATCTCGGCTTTTGATTGACTTTTGAGGGAAACTGAGCTGCTTGATGTTTATTTATTTATGCTGTATTCTAGGCTGGCCTTTCCATCACCGTGTAGCCAGGATGACCTTAAACTACACATTCCCCCACCACCCCTTTCTGAGTGCTGGGAACCGAGCCCCACTCCACCACAGATTGGTTATGGGGTGCTGGGAACTGAGATCGCCCCCTATGTTTTTTGAGACATTGACCTGAAAGTCACTGCATAGCCCAAAGCTGACTGGAGACGCCAGGCAATCCTGTCTTAGCTTTCCCAGTGCTGGTACCGCAGGGACTCATTCACTGGCACTTGGCACTTCAACTGGTTCTCCAGCCTTTTCTGTCTGTCTGTCTACCTCTATCGCCCTCTTCCCCTTCCTCTCCCCCTCCACAACTCAAGACCTTAGCTGGTTGCCCACTCCTTCCTTTCTTTTCTCCTTCCTTTTTTCCTTCCTACCTCTTCTTCCTTTTTTTGTGTTTGTTTGTTTTTGAAAACAAGGACCCTCTACATAGCTCTGGTCCTTCCTCTTAACTCCTGGAGATGTGCCTGTCTCTGCCTCCCAAAGTGTTAGGATTAATTATCTGTGCTACCACACTTGGCTCTTTTGTTAATTTTTAAATTCACTTATTTTCTGTGTGAACGAGGGGAGGGGCAGCAGAAGTGTGGGGGTCAGGGTTCAACTTTTAAGAGTCTGTTATTTTGCCAAGTAGGTTCGTGGTATCAAACTGAAGCTCTTAGACTTGCCAACGTGCCTGTTGGCCTGCTGCACCCTCTTACTGGCACACTGTGTCCCTAGCATAGATCTCATGTGGCACCTTGGGAGCTTCCCTGGGCCATGTCATGTCCTGATTCTTACAACTTCTTCACCATTTCCTTCCTGTGACACTGTTCCCTCTGAACCTTTTAGAAGGAGCTGGGTGCACACACCAGCCTCCCCTCTCCCCCATTCATCCTTTCATATTGTATACACACATAACTGAGCTGAACTACAATTGCTCTCTTCACTGAGCCCTTATATAAATTTATATGGTGTCTATGACAAACATGGAGCTTTGGGGGTATTTGAGACAGGGCCTCCGTGTATAGCCCTGGCTGTCCTGGTATTTGCTGTGTAGGTCAGGCTGGCCTTGTACTACTGGTGCCTAACAAGTACATACCACCCAAATCCACACACACACACACACACACACACACACACACACTCTCACAAAGACAACTCCTGCCTCCCTAGTCCCCAGCACACACCCCACTCTGCGTTCTCCAGGAAATAAATGCTGATGCTTTTGTGTCTGACCTGAAGCTCATTTCTCCATTTCATTAGGAGACTCAAGTAGGGAACATTCCAGGCTGGGGGTGTGACTCAGTGGGTACAGTGTTTATAGCTTACTTGAGATAGTGCTAGCTTAGTTGGGATGGTACTTACAACCTGATGGAAAGACTGCTTGTGATTCTATGGGTACAGTGCATGTGACTCAGTAGACAGAGTATTTATAGCTCAGTGGGTAGAGTGCTTGTAGCTCAGTACAATGCTTGCATTCAGTGAGTGGAACTAAGTGGGTAGAGTGCTTGTGACTCAGTGGGTAGACTGCCTATAGCTCAGTGGGCAGAGTGCTTGTAACTCAGTGACTCTCAAATCTAAATTTGCTGAGCAGGCCCCCTCTGTTCAGCAGGTCTTCTGCACTCTTGTTTCCTTGTACTCAGCTGTGATCTCTTGTGTTCTGTGCCTCAGTTTACTATTCAGTGCTTCCATGGCCTGCTGCCTTATGGAAAGCCAGTACTAAATCTTCAGTCATACAAGAGCAGGGGATCTACAGTCTGTCTGGATAGGAACATCCTCTTTAGATGAAGGGTCACATGAGTAGCTGTCAGATGCTCTGACGGATCATTACAGGCTAGTGTCTTATACACTAGAGAGGAATTGCTGAGGGTTGGGTGGGGGTCAGGGGTTTGGGCTCTGAGATACATTGATGCCATCTGATAGTCCATAGTGACATTAATCCAAATTTAGAACTATCTAGTAGGTACTTGGAGTCCAGATCATTGAGGAGGAAGGATCCTGTGCATGGGTGGGGACCCAGAGTGCTTAAAGGGAAAACAAATCAATTACCCATCCATATTGCCAAGTCACCAGCATTCAATTCTACAAATGCAAGGAGAGCAACTATGTCATGCTTCTGCCTCCATGAAGTCATCCTCTCTGCAAACTCCACTCTCACCACCATACAACCTAGTCATTAGTAATGGTGTAGGCTGTGGGATTTGCATAACATTCATGAATATGCAGATATACACTTTGTATGTGCACACCCACATTGTACAAGGACAGCCTCTGCCTCTTTCTAGACCAGTCCCATTGTGCAGAGGAAAGATTGTGTTTACCCATAGTGCACTGGGCTGTATTCTCTTGCAAAGTCCCTAAAGGTGGAATACTATGCACAATGCCCCTCACCTTGTCATCATCTCCCTGAGTGCTACCTTATATTCATTGTGGTTTATGAGATGGGACCTCACTGTCATTCAAACCAAGCATTCACCCCAACAGAAACTGAAGGATCATGGGTTGGAGGGATATGACCACAGGATATCTAGAGCACCCAGGAGCAGGACGTGGTTGAGAAGGTCTTCTTTGAGGCCAGCAGGAGTTGGGGAGTAGGGTACTGATGGACCTGTACCTCATATTTCCACCCTTGGATGAAGGATAACAAGTGAGCCTACCCTCTCTGTGCCACCTTAGATGTCTCCTGTTTTATGCCATCCTGACTGAACCTACCTGAGCCATCTTGAACCCCACCCACCCTGAGCCATCTTAAATTCCACCTATCCTGTGCCATTTTGCCTTGAAGCTATGTATGTTATCTTGAATAGCATGTAATCTGAGCCGTTTGAATGCCACCCACCCTGGACCTTCTTAACTAAACCATCTAGAATCCCATCCAAGGTGGGATGCCATATTGAATTGCTCACTGCCTTGATGTATTCTTTCAGGTTTCTTTTCCTGGCCATTTTCTCCTGATGATATAAAGAATCTGATGATATAAAGAATCTGTCCTGTCCTCCTCCTCAACCCCTAACCCTTGGCTGTGTGTCTGTACATTTCCTGCTCAGCCCTTGGCATCCTCATCCTGAATCACCAAGGATGATAAACTATTTCCTCTCTCACTCTCTCTCTCTCTCTCTCTCTCTCTCTCTCTCTCTCTCTCTCTCTCTCTCTCTCTCTCTGAGAGGCACTTGTCCTGAGTTACTGGTGGTCCTAGAGTGAATTTCAGGATGATTTTCCTACAGGGGTAGGGCTGGATTGGGGACATCACCCAAAAGGAGAGCTGGAAGTCACAGTGTCAGTCACGCAGGCCAATGCTTCTTGCTTCAATCTCCTTTAGAGCCTGGATGCTCTAGTCTTATTCTAACCACACACTAAGGATAGCACCTTCATTCTCCTAAGGATTTATGAATTCTTAGGCATTCTCTATATTTACATTTTCATTTTATTTTATTTTTTTTTGAAGTGCTGGGCATTGAGTATAGAGCCTCATTCACACGAAGAAAATCTACTCCCTCTTAAGTCTCCTTTGTCCTCCCCTTTTCTTTCCAGAGTCTCCTAGTGTAGCTCAGGCTTTCCTGGAACTCACTGTGTATTCCAGGCTGCCCTCAAACCACTGTTAATCCTACCTTACTTTAGAAGTGCTAGGATTAAAGCCTACCTCACTAGGCTGAATTTATGCAAAGTTTGAGATTTCGCCCTGGGCTCCATACATACTACACTAAATATCCTACTTTTAGTTTTATTTCCTATCTGAAATAACCACCACGCCATCACACTTCCTTTATTTTAAAAAGATTTCTCCCTGAGGCTGAGGGTGGAACTCAGTTGATACAGAGCTTGGAATTCTGTGGATAGAGCAATTGTGGCTTAGTAGATTGGCTCTTCCTGTGGGAGGCCATCTGAGCTAACAACACACTGCTCTACCTGATACTTGGCTCCTTCAGGAATTATCTGGGTTGTGTTTCCAGTCCACTCTTCTGTTTATATTTTCCTATCTGAGGGTGGGGTTAGAATGTGAGGGGAATAGTAATAATAATAAAAACAATAATAACCCACTTATCATTATTATTATTATTATTATTATTATTATTATTATTATTATTGGGGATGGACTGGAACTCAGGGCCTTGTGCATACTAGGCTACCAGCCACTGTGCTGCTACACACATAGTCCAAGAGCAAACTTATTATTAGTAGTAGTATCATCACTATCTTTTGTTGTTTTGTACATTTATTGTACTGCATATAAATGCTAAATATTCCATTTAATACAATTATGTTGTCAAAATAAAGCAAGAAATAGCACTATGACTCATTGTTGACATATACCACGATGATAACATAAAACTCCAGTACAAGAGAAACACAAAAATAGAAAAAAATATATATATATCCACTGTTCTAATTTTATGTACAGTTTTAAGTGGGGGTAAATTTTAAGCATTTCTCTTTTCTCAATTTTTTTATTGGATTGTTATTTCTCTTATTGTTGCTGTGTGAGGTGCTGGGGATGTATCAAAGGAGCTCATTTATGCCAATCATGAGCTCCAGTGCTGAGTTGCATCCCTAGCCCATCCTCAGATGCTGTGGACAAAAAAAATCACAATTTTCCAATATGATGGAGAAAAGGAAAGGACCTGCATCTATCTTCACAGCCTACTGGAACTGTTCCTGCTTGTGCATGTTGGCTTTTGAAACCTAGTTCTAGGCATCTGGGCCACTTCCATGTAACATCTTCTTCAGCTTCCCCAGGAACCTTGTTACCCACATAAAAATTCACATTTCCCCCTCACCATGTCAGACATGCAGAAAATTACTTCTGTAAGGTTCCAGATATCCATGGATGGGGCACTTGGCTACCATTTGTAGAGCATGTGTGTGGACTGGATCTTCTTCCTCTGAGGTAGTCATTTGGGTTCTTTTTTGTTGTTGTTGTTTATTTGTTTGTTTGTTTGTCTTATTCCACACACTCATCCCTGTGGTGTGGAAGGCAACCTTGGAATCTTTAAGGGCTGTAAAATAATTTACAATGAATTTAGGTGTTTTTGTTTGTTACCTTGATGACCTGTGACCTTGAAGTTGCCATACAGGTCAAGGGACTCCACTATAGTGACTGGTATAAATGGCTGGGGCTTAAGCATCAAAGACAGAGTTATTTTGTATCATATAGGGATGGTGGAACATTGACTGGGATGGGCATATAAAACATACATTTGAATGAATGTAGGTTGTGTTGGTGGCTTACAACCAAGGGTTTAGGGGTAAAGGAGGGGTAAGCACAGACAACTTCGGTTTGGGTCCAATGACAACATAAGTTTTTTTTTTACAGACTTTGAAAATTGTTGTGGAATGTGTATTAGCTAGCTCCCCATTGCCATGACAAGATCTTTGACATTATAAAATTAGAAAGAAGAATGATTTGTGTTGGCTTGTATTATCAGAGGCATCCATCCATGACTCTGTTGGTTTGAACCTATGGAGATTCAGAGCATCATGGGAGCTTGTGGTAGAACAGAGCTACTTACCACATAGTGGCCAGGACTCATAGAAAAAAGAAGATGAGTCCCAGTGTTTCCTTCAATAGCACGCCCCCAGTAAGCTAAGTTTCTTCCGCTAGGCAGTAAATAGCACCTTACCCTGAGACTTCCTGGTACTTTTGCTTGGCTTTGTTTTGACAGCTTCTGGCAGTTGGCACTCTGGTGCACTGTTCTTTTCCACGGTGTTAGGTTTCTCTCTCAGCCTGTACTTGGCTCTACAGCTCTCTGCTCCGTGTAATCAACACCACCAGCTGTTTCTGCACCCACAAGTCGCAGGCACAAGTGTGAAGGAAACAAGTCGGTAGCCATCTGATGCAGAAGCCATCCTGTGGTCTGCACATCGCAGTACAGCTGTCACAGGCTCTCTTCACGTGCTGTACTTTGAGCACAAATGTGACATGTGATCCACTAATCAGAAGCACAGGCAAGGGTTCCAGTGTCATGACACTTGCTTTTCTAATTTTGCTGTGACAAAATGCCTGATAATAGAAATTTAAGAGAAGAGGGGATTATTCTGGCTCAGACTGCTGCTGGCCCATTGTGGAGGCAGGACCAAAGAGAGGGAACACTAGGGCTCAGCTTACTTTTTGGGTCCAGGACCCTCAGGGTAGAATTTCCTACATCAGTGAACTAGACATTTGGGGGTAGCCTGGAGCAGAATGAGGTTATTTTAAGCATTTTCACCTTGATTATCTCATTCCTCATTGAAATGTCTATAAATAATCTCACTCACACTTTCTATACATCTGATACACTGTAGGCCAGTCCTGGCTTCCACTCAGGGCCACTTATGACTCTGTGTGCCTCCTTCATTCCTCTGTATTCTGTGGCAGGTGTCTTCCAACTGACAGACATCACCTTTTCTTTAAAAACAAAAACAAAAACAAACAAAACAAAAAAACAAAAAAATCCTAAGTACCCAAGACCTATTTTATATCCCAATTAATTCACTGTAAGCTTAGATAGCAGAAGTCAAAAAAAAAATGTTTTTGAGGCTGAGCATGACAGAGCATGCCTGTTGTCCCTTTTAAACAACTTTAGTACTGAACATGTTTTTTTGGTTATTGGGCTCTTAAGCCTGCTGTCTAGCTGTGGGTGTGTCCTTCTTGATCCTGTATCTGGCTCTAACTTGCTGTGGGGAGCATTCTGTATTTTTTCCTTTTTTTATTAGGTATTTTCTTTATTGACATTTCAAATGTTATCCCCTTTCCCTGTCTCTCCCCCATACCAGAAGCCTCCTATCCCATCCCCACTCCCCCTGCTTCTATGAGGGTGTTCCTCCACCCACCCACCTGCTCCTACTTCCCAGTCCTCACATTCCCTACACTGGGGCATCTAACCTTCACAGGATCAAGGGCCTCTTCTCCCATTGATGCCCGACAAGGTCATAATATATGCGGCTGGAGCCGTGGGTCCCTCCATGTGTACTCCTTGGTTGGTGGTTTAGTCCCTGGGAGCTTTAGGGGGTCTGGTTGGTTGATATTATTGTTCTTCCTATGGGGTTCCAAACCCCTTTAGCTCCTTTAGTCCTTTCTCTAACTCCTCCATTGGGGTTCCGGTGCTCAGTCCAATGGTTGGCTGAGAGTATGCACCTCTGTATTTGCCAGGCATGGGCAGAGCCTCTCAGGAGACAGCTATATCAGGCTTCTGTCAGCAAGCACTTGGTAGCATCCACAATAGTGTCTGGGTTTGGTGACTGTATTTGGGATGGATCCCCCCCAGTCTCTGGACGACCTTTCCATCAGTCTCTGCTCCACAGTTTGTCTCCGTATTTGCTCCCTGTGATTTTGTTCCCCCTTCTAAGAAGGACTGAAGAATTCATACTTTGGTCTTCTTGAGCTTCATGTGGTCTGTGAATTGTATCTTGGGTATTCCAAGCTTTTGGGCTAATATCCACTTATCATTGAGTGCATATTTTTAATGGTGAGAAAAGAATTAATTTTATGAAATTTTATCATAAAATTTTTTGGAGTACATAGCTTTCCTACATGATAAGTGAGAGCGCTATGCATCAAATTGTCATAAGGCATAAGGCAACTATGTTTAAAGACTGGGATGTGGAGGTAGGAGGGGGTGGATGAAGGAATGGGGAGGTGGATGTGGGTGGGTAAGGGTGGATGAGTTAGTATATAGATTGAAATGGAAAAGAAGGAGGAAGAGATGGATATAGAGCTGGAAGAGAAAAGATACACAAAGGGCATAGAGAGAGATGCAGATGGAGGAAGATGAAGAATGATTAGGAGGGAGATAAGGGAAGAGGAGATGAAAGGGCAGAGGAGGTGGAGAGCTTGGTGGAGATTGAAAGGCAGGAGGAGCAGAGAGATTCAGAAAGTGAAGAAGCAGAAAGTCCTGGAGGAAGAGGAGGGAAGGGGGTTGGAGACGATGGAGGCAGATAGAGGCGGAAGAGGAAGGTGTGGCAGACAGAGCACAAGGATTCAAAGTTCCCCACCAGGAGTCACCAAGTCCAGCATCTCAGCTCTTCCCATGGCTGTGTTTCAATCTCCAATGCACATAGCAGGTAATTATTTGTTTTAAGTTTTAGTCATTATTATTACTGTGCATATTTGTGGTTGTATGCAATAGCATGCTTGTGAACAGATATCACAGGAAACTTTGTTGAGTGGCTGGCTGGCTGTCCATTCCCCAAGACAAGCTCGTTACCCCCAGAGCCATTTCCCTGGCCCCTTCATTGACAGTTATGTGTGAAAACATGTCTATACAGAACTCAGTGTTTATCTAAGTTTCTTTCCCTCTGTTCAGCTTTAAGGCCCCAGATTGGCACAGTGTCCATTCCTCAGGTATGTTTTCTTTTCCTGATCCTTGGCTGGATTCATTGTCTTCCGCAGGCACTGGAACCTTTGGCCGTGTAAACCTAGTGAAGGAGAAGACAGGCAGGAGATACTGTGCCTTGAAGATTATGAGCATCCCAGATGTCATCCGCCTGAAGCAGGAACAACATGTGCAGAACGAGAAGGCAGTCCTGAAGGAAATAAACCATCCCTTCCTCATTAAACTGTGAGTTCCTGGCTCCTTCCTTCTCACCTTCTCACCTCCCTAAGGTTAATCTCTCAAGAGTGCATTGTAGGGGTGGTGCCAGGGCTGCAGCTCAGTGGATAGAATGCTTTTAGCTCAGCTAATACAGTGTTTATAGCTCGGTGACTACAGTGCTTGTTTGCAACTCAGTGGGTAGAATACTTGTACCTCACTTGATTGAGTGCTTATAGCTCAGTGGTAGAGAGCTTATCCCTCAGTAGGTAGAGTACTTGCAGCTCATGTAATAGAGTGCTTGTAGCTCAGTGGATAGAGTATTTGCAGCTCAGCTAATTACAGTGCTTGTAGCTCAATGGGACGATTACTTAACAGCTCACCTTATGGAGTGCTTGCAGCTCAGTTGGTAGAGTGCTTGTAGCTCAGTAAGTAGAGTGCTTGCAGCTCAGTGGGTAGAGTGCTTACAGCTCAGCTAATAACGGTGCTTGTAGCTTAGTGGGAAGAGTGCTTGCAGAGCAGTGGGTAGAGACTCTGTAGAGCAGTGGATAGAGTACTTATAGCTCAGTGGTGTGAGGTGGGAGATGCTATCCAGGTTTTATCTTGATTTATTATTCATTGTGTACGACTGTGCACATGAGCACAGTACCACACAAAGGCCACAGGAGAGTGCTATATTTCCTTGAAACTGTAGTTATAGGTGGCTGTGCACTGCTGAACTGGGTGCTTGGAATCCAGCTTACATCCTTAAGAGCAGCAAATGGAGGGCTTCCCTCCACTGCACAGCCAACTTGCCGAGGACTCACACAGAGTCACCAGCCAGCCAAGATGCCCAAGCCAATCAACGTCCAGGTGACCACCATGGATGTGGAGCTGGAGTTTGCCATCCAGCCAGATACCACTAAGAAGCAGCTCTTTGATCAGGTGGTCAAGACTATTGGCCTCCAGGAAGTATGGTACTTTGGCCTCCAGTATGTAGACAACAAAGAATTTCCTACCTGGTTGAAACTTGTTAAAAAGGTCTCCGCATAGGAGGTTCGAAAGGAGAACCTTGTCCAGTTCAAATTTCAGGCCAAGTTCTACCCCAAGGACATCACTGAGGCACTCATCCAGGACATCATGCAGAAGCTCTTTTTCCTGCAAGTCAAGGAAGGGATCCTCAGTGATGAGATCTACTGCCCCCCAGAGACAACCGTGTTCCTGGGGTACTATGCGGTTCAGGCCAAGTTCAGAGATTATAACAAGGAAATGCACAAGTCTGGATACCTCAGCTCTGAGCGTCTGATCCTTCAGAAATTCATGAAGCAGCACAAGCTCAGCAGGGACCAATGGGAGGACCGGATCCAGGTGTGACACTCAGAACACCCAGGGATGCTCAAGGACAATGCTATGCTAAAATACCTGAAGATTGCCCAGAACCTGGAAATGTATGGGATCAACTATTTTGAGATCAAAAACAAGAAAGGAACAGAACTTTGGCTTGGAGTCGGTGCCCTGGGACTTAACATTTATGAGAAAGATGACAAGTTGACCCCAAAGATACGCTTCCCTTGCAGTGAAATCAGGAACATCTCTTTCAACGACAAGAAGTTTGTCATCAAGCCCATCGACAAGAAGGTACCTGATTTTGTGCTCTATGCCCTGCACCAGAGAATTAACAAGTGGATCCTGCAGCTCTGCATGGGGAACCTGAGCTGAACATACGCCACAGGAAGCCTGGCACCATCGGAGTGCTTCAGATGAAGGGCCAGGCTCAGGAGGCGAAGCAACAGATGAGAGAGAGAAGGAACAGATGCTCCTGGAAAAGGAGGAGCTGATGCTTCGGCTGTAGGACTATGGGCAGAAGACCAAGAGGGTGGAGCAGATTTAGAAGGTCCTCCAGCTGGAGAAAGAGAAGAGACTAGCCCAGGGGGAGGCTGAAGCCCTGGAGGCCAACTTCATGGCCGCACTGCGGGCCAAGGAAGAACTGGAGAGATAGGCACAGGATCAGATAAAGAGCGAGGAGCAGCTGGCTGCAGAGCTGGCAGAGTACATGACCAAGATTGCAATGCTGGAGGAGGCACAAGGAGGACGAGGTGAAAGAGTGGCAGCACCGGGCTAAAGAAGCCCAGAACGACCTACTGAAGACCAAGGAGGAGCTGCACCTGGTGATGACGGCTCCCCCACCCCCACCATCCCCATTGTACAAGCCGGTGAATTACCACATGCAGAAGGGACTGCAGGATGAGGGAGCAGAGCCCATGGGCTACAGCGCCAAGCTCTCCAGTTAGGGCATCCTGGATGACCGCAACGAGGAGAAGCGGATCATGGAGACAGAGAAGAACAAGAGTGTGCTGCTGCTGCTGCATACTCTGAGAAACAAGTTGTCCCAGGCCCGGGATGAGAATAAGAGGACCCACAATGACATCATCCACAATGAAAACATGCGGCAAAGCCAGGATAATTATAAGACGCTGCAGAAGATCAGGCAGGGCAACACCAAGCAGCGCATGTTCGAGGCCATGTAGAGGCCAGGACCAAGGGTGGAGGGTACCTCATAGCAGACAGGTGTTACACTAGGCTCTTTAGTACTCTTAAGTCTAGAAACCCCCTTGCAGTGTTCCTGTCCCTTAAAGAGCAGTTACCAGGCCTACGTTCTATCCGGAGACCCAGTGGACTCTTGGTTACTTCCAATTATATCACATAGTGCAAAACAGGCCAGATTTTTATGACAGTTACCAAATCACTTCCTGTTTAGAGTAGGAATTTGGAGGGCTAGCCCTCATGACACAAGATTCAGTGTCACTGGGGACAGCACTCTGGCTCACACACGGGTGCCATACTTTTCTCTAGCTTTACAATGAGAAATAGATTTTGTTCTTGATTTCTATGAAGGATCCATCTCTGTGTGTTGAGGGGTGAAAATGATTTTGAAATTTGAGTCTAAAGCACGCCCCCACACAGTCTCCTTCTCCAGACCACTGGCAGAGTCTCTGGAAGTCCTTCAGAGTGTATAGTATAGGACTCTCCGAAACAAAATTCTCATGCTTACCTATTAGCATACATTGTTGGACTTACATACCTAATGATGTGCTGTAGAGGATAGTATTTATATACAAGCAATAATATGGGTTTGTAACATTAGTTTTTAAAAAGGGAAAGTTTTGTTCTGTATATTTTGTTACCTTTTACAGAATAAAAGAATTCAACATTAAGAGAAAAAAAAGAGCAGCAAGTGTTCTTAAACTCTGGTCCATCCCTCAAGCCTCAACTCATTAGTTTTTATAACAACTACTTTTTGTGTGACCTGACCAGGAGCCATGCTTCTAACAGTTTCTTCAATGTTTATGCCCCTGTAAAAGTCCAAGACCTGGGTCTTTTGTTATGGCTTCTAGTCAAGGTAACAGAGTAAGCTAATTATTCATTTGATTTCCATATAAAACTCAACTGATGATTTTTTTACAATCTTAAATCCCTTTTTTGAATTTTAGAAATATATATGTATATAAAAGTATTTACATACATATATAGTTTGTGAAGGTCCATATGGGCACATGCATGTAGAGATCTTAGAACATCTGTTGTCATTCCTTAGTTTAAGCTAAGTATTTTGAGACAAGGCCTCCTGCTGGCCTAGGACTCAGAAAGCCCAGAGAGCTTCAGGGAGGGTAAATTACCCAGCATGGCATTATTGAAACACCGCTGCACAATTGTCATGCTATTCTAGTGTATTCTATGCTGTCAAAACATGATATAAGTGCATGATAGTCCAAATTCATTAGAATAGTGTAAAAACTAGAGCATCAGGGGCTGGAGAGAAGGATCAGTGGTTAAGAGTACTTGCACCTTTTGCAGAGCACTTGGTTTTGATTCCCAGAACTCACCTCTCAGCACACAGTCATCTGTAATTCTAATTCTGGGACACACACACACACACACACACACAAATAAATAAGTAAACAAAATACAAATATATATTTTTAATATTTGAAACACAGGGAACTTAAATTCTACACAGACTCTAATATTAGCCAAAATATGCTCCTCTAAGCCACAGCACCAACTGAGGGTCATCTCTCTGTGAGTGTTTGTGCCTCAGTCTCCTCTCCTTATGAGGATGCATTCCCATTAGGTCATGTCTACCCCAAAGACCTCATTCTATCCCAGTTTCCCCATTTAAAGACCCATCTCCACACAGCTCTGTCCCAAGGTCCTGGGTATGCAGACTTTTAATACAGGAATTCTGGCAGAATGAATCCTGAGCGCTTAGCTAAGTCAGACTAGACAACTCTACCCATCACTGTGTAACTGCATACTCCTTATAGGAATCTTTTCTTTTTTTGCTTTCTTTATTTTGCATATACAGGATTCAGCAGGTGGGTTAAAAACTAGGTCAAAGTGACTTAGTGTTATAGAGATTTGCACTTGGCCTGCATGCTGTACTCACAGCGTGGCAGAGCACACTGTGTCTGTCCAGCTGTGGGAACACAACTTAGCGGGTCTTTGAACTTCAAAGGATGATATGCATGCTACTTAAGGTCTTTAAAGTCTTATACTCTGTCCTTTAACTATGAACACTTGTGAGGTCATCCATCCAACTCGTGCGTGTTGCCTGTGAACATGGAGTAGTCTGTCTTGAAGAAACATGGGGTGTCCAGCATAGTGGGAAAGGCTTCAAGCGGCTGATGAAAATCTCAGCTTACATTGCTGCAAAAATCTGGGCTTATTTACAAATGGTTTTACCAAGAGTCAATATTAGGCTCAGCCTACTGTTCATGGCACTACTCCCAGGACAGGGAAAAATATGATAAGCTTCAACTATCAATTGGCACAATCCAAAAATCCCCTGGGAATGGTTTCACTGAGGGATTTCCCATATCAGACCAGCCTGTGAACATGTCCATGGAAGTGTTCTAGTTGATGATTGACAGAGAACTCCACCTACCATGGGTGGTACCATTCTCTAGGCAGGATGAGGGTGTACTGTCAATTTGACACAGAAAGTTTGTGCTCTACATGGAGACCATGATCCTTCACCTTGTGCTCTCTCATTTCTTTATGTCAGAGGGATGTGCACACAGAGGTATAACAAGAAATGAAGTCTGGGGTGGGCTGCACTGTGTACTCTTGAAAGGTCCATTGCCCTACTGCGGGTGCCGGGAGAAGCCTCTCATCCTAGGGGCTTATAGTCAGAGTGCTCTGTAGACTTTGCTTTGTACCCCTGGAAAGCAATGATGTTTTGGATGAAAACCTTGAGGTAGTTGGGTGGGAATTACTTGCATGATATATGATGGATAGATAGGTAGATAGATAGATAGATAGATAGATAGATAGATAGATAGATAGATAGATAGATAGATAGAATATGTAGATGATAGTAGATAGATGATAAAGATAGATCAGGGATGGATGGACAATAGATGGTAGAAAGGTAGTGGATGGTTGAATAGCTAGGTTAAATAGCTAGATAATAGAAGATTGATTGATAGATAATGATACACACATACATAAATACATAGTCTTGGTTAAACTTCTGGCATTGGTGAAGACCCCGCCTAGGGCATCACCTCTTAGCACATACTCTCCTTGTGAACTCCACCCTCAGGTTGTCCTCACAGTTTTAGCATCCTGTGATGATCTTATATCAACCTGCATCCACAGTCAATCTAAGCAAACCTTACAATCTGGGTGAACTGAAATCAGATATCTTATCAAACATCTTTATTACTTGCTGGTCAGCTTTGATTCTGTTGTAATAAAACAATGACCCAGAGGGCCTGAGTAGGAAAGGGTTAACTTGGCTACTTGGCTTTCACTTTCCTGTTATAGGCCATCTGAGAGGAAAGTCAGAGCAGAAACTAGAAGCAGAAAGCTTTCATCCAGTCCAAGAAGCCCAATCCATGATGGGTGGGGCCTCCTATGTCAATTATCAAACAGGACACTTCCCAAAGACACCCACAGGCCAATCTAATGTGAGAAGTGCTTCACTGAGACCCTACATAGGTTGTGTTAGAGCTGAAAGCATATCTTCCCCCTGCTAGGGAATGGTGCCACCCTCCATGGATGTGGTCATCATACTTCAGTCAACTAATCATCTGATTAAAGGCCCTCCTCACAGACATGACCACAGGCTAGGATGAATTGGGAAATTCTTCACTGAGTACCTTCCCAAGTGAATCTGTGTCATAAAGGTGACGGTTAAAGCTAACCGGGACACATGCACATGTTTGCATCTGTTTGTGTGTTTATCTTGATATCTGTATCTTTTGATATTTGCATAAATGCACCTGTTAATGTCTGTGTATACCAGTATATTAACAGGAACATTTACCTCAATATCTGGAGTATGTACACACATCTTGTCATCAATGTTTGTCAATCACCAGCATCCATCCATGTGTGAGCATCCAACTCATCTGAGCACCCAACTCAACACCTATCATGAACTCTGTTGTGTCTCGCAGGCTTTGGACAGGCCATGACAACCACTTCCTGTACATGTTGATGGAGTTCGTGCCTGGTGGTGAGCTGTTTACCTACCTGCGTAATCGTGGCCGATTCTCCTCATTTGCTGCAGTCTTCTATGCCACAGAGATTGTGTGTGCCATAGAATACTTGCACTCCAAGGAAATCGTATACAGGGACCTGAAACCTGAAAATATCCTTCTAGACAGGGAAGGACATATCAAACTGACAGACTTCGGCTTCGCCAAGAAACTGGTGGATAGGTGAGTGGGGACAGTCAAGGGTTATCAGAGGTTAATTGAAAAACAAAGGTTTGACTTAAACAGGTGGACAGAAAGGGGCAGAAGATGCATGGTGGGCTCTGGTGTAATGCACTCCTCCCCCCATCTATTTAGATGGGTATCCCATGTCTTTTCCCATTGATATAGTAATAAAACAATCTTTAAAAAGCAGCTTAAGGAAGAACAGGGATAAAGATGCCAACAGGAGCATGTGTAGAGGACAGCTGCTTACATCGTAGCACATACAGGAAGAACAAGCAGGAAGTAGAGCAGGGTTATTGTCTTACTTAGAGTTTTACTGCTGTGGACAGACACCATGACCAAGGCAACTCTTATAAAGACAACATTTAATTGGGGCTAGCTTACATGTTCAGAGGTTTAGTCCATTATCATTAAGATGGGAGCATGGCAGCATCCATTCAGGCATGATGCAGGAGGATCTGAAGAGTTCTACATCTTCGTCTGAAGACTGCTAGTAGACTGGCTTTCAGACATCTAGGATGAGGGTCTCAAAGCCCATGCCCACAATGACACACCTGTTCCTGTAGTGCCATTCCCTGGTCCAAGCATATACAAACCATCACATTCCACTCCCTGGCCCCCATAGACTTGTTCACATACAAGTCTTTGGGGACCATGCCTAGCCATAGCATAATAAAAAAATACACTTAGTCCAACTTTCAAAGTCCCCATAGTCTATAGCAGTCTCAATAATGGTAAAAGTCCAAAGTTCAGTCTCATTTAAGATTCATTTAATCACTTAACTGTAATCCCCAAATCAAGGCAGGAAACCAGATGGTCAAACTCCAAACTCTGCATCTCCATGTCTGATGTCAAAAAGGTTTTCAGATCTCTACTCTTTTGTCATCTTTGTTGACTGCAACAAAGTTCTTTCTCCTGGGCTGGTTCCACTCTCTGTTAGCAACTTTCCTCAGCAGGTGTCCTATGGCTCTGGCATCTTTAACATCTTGGGGTCTACAAGTCAACTTGAGCTTCACAGCTACTTGTTCCAATGTCTGGAATCCACACATGATCTTCTGGGCTCCTCCAAAGGACTTGCATCACTTCTTCAGTTCTGTCCTCTGTAGCACTCTAGGCTCTGGTTGACTCCACTCCACTGCTGTTGCTGGTCTTGGTGATCATTCCATGGTCCTGGCATCTCCAATATGCTGGCATCTTCCACTGCAACTAGGCTCCACCTATAGCCTCTATAGGCTCTCTTCATGGTGCCAAACCTCAGCTCCTTTGCATGACCGCTTCAGTACTAGGCCATGAACTGCAATTGGGGCTACACCTTCACCAATGGCCTTCCATGGCCTCTCACAGTACCAAGCCTCAGCTGCTCTCCATGACCCCTTCATACCTTCAAAACCAGTACCACCTGGGTGATTCTTACACATTATCAAACCCAGTTGCAGCATGACATACAACCTTGGCTATCTCTTGAACACAGCTCCTTTGTGCTCTCAGGAAACACTTCCCAGAAGATTTCACCTCAGTGATGCTGGTCTTAATCCCCGCTAATTTCTTAGCTCCAACTAACGAGCAACAATTGTCCCAGTAGTCCCTTTTATTCTTGACTCTAAAGCTAGAGCCACATGGTCAAAGCTGCCCAGTTCTGCAGCTTGCTGGGACTCCCCAACATGCTCCCCAACATGCTCCCCCCTTATTCTATTAGCCGCTTTCTGTTTTCCAACTCCCTCAAGTTCCTTGGCTGTCCTGAAACTTGCACTGTAGATTAACCTTGAACTCAGAGATCTGCATGGCTCTGTCTCCTGAATGCTGGGATTAAAGGCATGTACTACTATTCCTGAACTTAGGCTTTTCTTCACCTAGAACTTGCTCTGTATCAGGCTGGCCTTAAACTTGGAGAACTGCTTGGCTTTTTCTCCTGGGATTAAGAGTATGTACCACCATGCCTGGGACTAAGCTTTTCTTTTTTTCTTTTTTTTTTTTGTTTATTTTATTTTCTATATTCTTTATTTACATTCCAAATGATTACCCCTTTCCCAGTTCCCCCCTCCCCGAAAGTCCCATAAGCCCCCTTCCCTCCCACTTTTCCCCAGTCAACCCCCTCCCACTTCCCTGTCCTGGTATTCCCCTACACTGCTGCATCGAGTCTTCCCAAGACCAGGGGCATCTCCTTCCTTCTTCTTGGAATCTATTGATATGTGAATTGTGTCTAGGGTATTCCAAGATTCTGAGTTAATATCCCCTTATCAGTGACTGCATACCATGTGTGTTCTTTTGTGATTGGGTTACCTCACTAAGGATGATATACTAACCATCACAGTTATCAAACCTTGAGCCCCCTGCCAGTGACCTACTTCTTCCAGTGAGGCTCCACTTTACCTAAAGCTTGTCCAGAACCTTCCCAAACAGAGCTGCCTGCTGGACACCAAGTGTTAAAATACCTGAGCCTGTTGGGTGACAGTCCACACCTAGTACACAACTATGGGAGTATGGGAGTAGAGAGGCCCCCCCAGGTTGTGAGCAGAGGAGAAAATTATTCTGTCATCAAGGTAGTTGTTGAATTTGCTCTGGAAAATTCCAGTGTGTGTGTGTGTGTGTGTGTGTGTGTGTGTGTGTGTGTGTGTGTGAATTACTTCATAATTGCATATATTATATATTTAGATGCATCACTATATTGTATAGTCATACAATTTATATATCTATATACATTTATATGTAACTATATTATATATAGTTACATATATATATATATATATTTATATATTTTACACACACAATCATATGCCTAGGGATACTATAGCTGGACCACATGACAGTTCAGTTTTTTTTAGTGTTGTGTTTTTTGCCATATTATACATTTATTTTATGTCTGTGTGGTGTACCTATGTGCATGTCATACCCACAGAGGCCATAAGAGGGCCTCGGATACCCTAGAACTGGAGTTGCAGGTGAATGTGCAGTCCTGGATACTAGGTATTGAACCCAGGTTCTCTGCAAGAGCAGTCAGCAGTCTTAAGGCTAACATGCCTCTCCAGCTTCCACCTTAGAGTTTTCTATTTATAAAACTCAGTCCTTAGGGTCCTTTGCCCAGGGCTCCTTCCCTACTCATAGCTATAGGAGCACTTTGCTAATAATGAAGAAGATGGTGTCATGTTCCTGTTAACACATGGCCAGGGGGTGGGGGAAAGAAGGCTCAATATTGAAGGAGTCAGGTAATTTCCAGCCTTAATAGGGTGTACATTGGGGACAGATTCTCTATGATCCCAGTATTACTGTGGTATACAGACAGCCAGACAGCCATTGGGGCATTTTGTATAATCGAATGTGTGCGGAGAAGTTCAAGACTATAGAAAAAAGTCAGAACTAGAAAGTTCCACAGCCTGAGGCATGAAGGCCTCTGGCCTAGGGCAGACACAGAAAGACTCAGCTTTCAGTGGGGAAAGTGGAGCTGCCTCTGGTACAGTTACCTGTGGCCGCATCAACTCCAGTGTTCTATCTGCCTTGATC
The DNA here is from genome assembly GCA_036184385.1 of Tokudaia muenninki. Classification (NCBI taxonomy): domain Eukaryota; kingdom Metazoa; phylum Chordata; class Mammalia; order Rodentia; family Muridae; genus Tokudaia; species Tokudaia muenninki. The sequence continues at coordinate 38,746,374 of BTHS01000022.1, read as the reverse complement.
TTATTCTAACTGAGTCAGGCTACAAGGATCAAAATCTGAGTTAATGGGCCAAGAGGCACACGGAATGTTGGGAGCCTGTGACTGACTGACTTCTAGTTGATTCCGTTAGGGAGAGAGAGGAGGCAGAGGGTATATATGCTGACCAGGCTGTCCTAGCACTCACTAGGGAGCCAAGGATGATCTTGAACTCCTGATCCTCCTGTCTGGCCCTCTGGGTTGCTGGGATGACAAGTGAGCATCTCCACATCTTATTATGCTGGGGGTGGGATCTGGGCTCAGTGCCTGCAAGGCAAGCACTCTGCCCATTTAGCTACAATCACTCTATTCATGGACCTATAGTTCTATCCCTGCAAAAGTGTCTGAGTTAAACTATGCCATCTCTTTCACCTGAGTTGGATGAGTTCTTTATAGATTCTGGACGCGGAATCCCCTTTTGTACATTTCACCTGCAGAACTTCTTTCCCCCATCTCTTTCCTCTACTGTACTGGGCAGAAGCTCTTGACTTTTGTACCCTCTTCTCTGTCAGTTCCTTCCTGAGTCACTAGAGTCCTTATTAGAAAGTCTTCCTGATATGTCCCTCTGT